>JALHBL010000720.1:0-239953 GCA_023638675.1 Camponotus pennsylvanicus | reverse complement strand
ATATATATACACAATATATATATATATATATATATATATATATATATATATATTGTGGGCTGGTTGTTTTTAGAAATATTTCATACCAGATGCGGTTTTGCATGTGCGATCTGGTTATTAAAATATTTATTTCAGAGGCGATCTATTCGTGAGCTGATTATTTTTTTTAAAAATCCAGAGGCGATCTAATTCGTGTGCTGGTGTAAAAAAACCTACAGGCGATTTAATTCGTGTGCTGGTTATTCAAAAAAAATCCAGAGGTGATTTATTCGTGGGCTGGTAGTTTTTAAAAATATTTTATATCAGATCCGGTTTGCATGTGCGCTCTGGTTATTAAAATATTTATGTCAGAGGCGATCTATTCGTAAGCTGATTATTTTTTAAAAAATCCAGAGGCGATCTAATTCGTGTGCTAGTTTAAAAAGAACCCAGAGGCGATTTAATTCGTGTGCTGGTTATTCAAAAAAATCCAGAGGCGATTTATTCGTGGGCTAGTTGTTTTTAAAAATATTTTATACCAGATGCGGTTTGCATGTGCGCTCTGGTTATTAAAATATTTATGTCAGAGGCGATCAATTCGTGAGCTGATTATTTTTTTAACAAATCCAGAGGCGATCTAATTCGTGTGCTGGTGTAAAAAAACCTAGAGGCGATTTAATTCGTGTGCTGGTTATTCAAAAAAATCCAGAGGCGATTTATTCGTGGGCTAGTTGTTTTTAAAAATATTTTATTACCAGATGCGGTTTGCATGTGCGCTCTAGTTATTAAAATATTTATTTCAGAGGCGATATATTCGTGAGCTGATTATTCAAAAGAAAAAAACATCCAGAGGCGATTTAATTCGTGTGCTGGTTATTTGAAGAGTATTTCAAAGGCGATTTAATTCGTGTGCTGGTTATTCGAAGTCTTCCAGAGGCGATTTAATTCGTGTGCTGGTTATTCGAAAAGTCTTCCAGAGGCGATTTAATTCGTGTTCTGGTTATTCAAAAAAAATCTAGAGGCGATCTAATTTAATTTGTATGCTGGTTATTTAAAAAAAATTCGAGAAGCGATCTTAATTTGTGTGCTGGTTACTAAAAATGTTTTACATCAGATACGATTTGCATGTACATTCTGGTAGCGAAATTTAAACGAAATTTAATTCAGAGATCATAAAGACACTGCCTCAACTAAAAGGCATATTTGATAAGAATAAAAATCCAGATGAGATGAATCATTGGACGCGTCATAAGAGATGATTCTTATTTTGAAAGCGTGCTATATTTCGATAATTCTTATATAATTGCAGCATGTCACATAGCGACAAAAGCTAACAAATTATTGGAGCAAATTATAGTGATTGCTGGCGATTTTTTTTTGATAACACCAAGCTTCGAATGTACGATAGTCTACCCGGCTGTACACATGATAAATTGGTGCCTAAAAAAAATTACTTTTATCGCCATTGCCTACAAATAATATAATATTTAAAAAGCTTTAACAACCTGATAGCATATGCTGTGAAATTTATGCTGCAGCTTTCGCTACACTACTATAAACTATAGCCTTAGAAGGAAATCCTTGTAAGGAAAAATATTTCAATAATGTGTAAAATGTATGAAGCAACATTTTTTTTTTAAATTATAGCAGAAAATTAATTACCTTTTCCAAAATGTATTGGTAAATTATTCATATATCATATTTTAAATTTATCGTATTTGATCACGATATTCTAATGAATATCGTTAGAAAAAGACGCCTCAATCTCGTTTGCATATATCGGAGAGACGAAAAAATTACACATATGGTTGCGTCTCACGGGAATGGGCGATGAAGGGGCCCATTATATTATCGATATAAATCTATTATTTCGATGCTTTTGAGGCAAAGAATATAGTGTGAAAATATTTATAAATATTATTTATAAATTTTACGAATATACATTACATCAAACAATTTGCATAATATATTTTATATTGTTAGTTTTTCATTATATCGATTTAACAAACGTCGTACATAAATTGTAACTTGTAGAAAAGTTATATGCAAATATCCTTCTTATTGTATGTATACAGAATGTGTCGCAGAGTACTATATATGTATAAGCGCTTGTGAAGAAAGCGCAGTAAATTGAAAAATCCCATAGCATTTTACGATTTTCGCAATAATAGAAATATTAAATAAAATCGGACAAATGTGTATCTTTGCGTGTCTGAAAAAGGGAGAGAGAGAGAGAGAGAGAGAGAGAGAGAGAGAGAGAGAGAAACGCTCGGCCATTCGAGCTATCGCACGGTCTAGCATGATAGACATTTTGTCGGCGCGCGGCAAAGGAAAGGACAGCGCGGCGCAACGATGACGGTGTAACCGATAGTAGCGGCGTGCCCTGCTGTCCCTCCCCTTGTCGCGCGCCGACAAAATGCCAAACACACTGGATCATGCGATAGCTCGAACGGCCGAGCGCTTCTCTCTCTCTCTTTTTCTCTCTCCCACACACAGATACATATTTCCGATTTTATTTAAATTTCTATTATTATTACGAAAATTGTAAAATGCTATGAGACTTTTTTGTTCAATTTACTGCGCTCCTCACAAGCGCTTTTATATAGTACTCTGCGACATTCTGTATACATACAATAAAAAGGATATTTGCATATAACTTTCTACAAATTACAATTTATGTACGACGTTTGTTAAATCGATATAATCAAAAACTAACAATATAAAATGTATTATGCAAATTGTTTGATGTAATGTCGTATATTCATATAAAATTTATAAGTAATATTTATAAATATTTTCACAATATATTTTTATTATATATATAAAGAGACATAACTAATGAGAGCAATGATAGAATTGTATTTAAATATGTATGCAATAAAGACAGATCTATACTCTAAAATCGTTGCTTGTGCGAGACGATAGAGCAGTAGAAATGCAACATATTTTTTGTTTCAATATAAATACAATTAAACACAATACAAAAAAAGCTTGTATTTCACATTGCTCTTTTTAAAATATGTGCCATATGTCTTTCTACTCTAGATAATACTGTCGGTAACATAACTATAAGTGTTGGTAATGTACCGACGCTTTTAGTTATGTTAAAATGAGGGCGCCTACCCGTCGGAGTTCGGCCGCGACTCCGGCATCCTCTTAAAGGCTGTTTATGGTGACGATGCTGTTGATAGGTCTACTGTGAATCGATGGGTAATAAAATTTCGTGGTTGCGAGCCTGGAAAAGCCATAATTGTTGATGAAACACGCAGCGGACGTTCGATCACTGCCACAGACGATAAACATCGCAAACTCGTCGACGATTTGATTTAAAATGACCGGCGAATCACTCAAAAGTGTATCGCAAACCAAATTGGAATATCCAAGGAACGCCACGAAATTTTATTACCCATCGATTCACAGTAGACCTATCAACAGCATCGTCACCATAAACAGCCTTTAAACGACGATGAATCTTAGTAGAAGTCACTTTTTCAGCAGTTAAAAATTCGATAACAGCACGCTGTTTAACTCGCGTTGACATAGCACTAGAACACATCTCCATACTTCCGCTGCTCAAAATACACTGGATGAACGCAAGTCATTCTGCGCATGCGTATAGAGGGGGAATGTTACTTCCACATGCCACCTGGCGCGCTTCTAAAGGTCATTTCGTTCGCGTTCTACAAGCATATGTGCATTACTTTTCAGCCTACCCTCGTATGTTAATGTAATATATGTTATATCGTAGTTATATCTCATATAGCGAAGGACTAATTCAATTTAATTAAATTAATAATAAAGTAAATGATAAAAGTAAATGTAACTTGTAAAACTGGAGATGTAATTTATTTAGAATTAAATTCTTGCTTTATGCCTTAAATAGGCAGTACATGAATAATTTTCCATTTATCATATTGATTCCAATCAGTTTAATATTCTGAATCTCATCTGCTTGTATCAGATATCAGAAATTAAAGTGATAGAAATTAAAATGATAATTACTATATTTTTAGTCTTGTATTCATATTCGCGACTTTATATATATTTCTGACAGAATACAGCTCACGTACAGCTGACAAGTACAGCTCACGTAGCGATAAATGAAGGAACTATCGAATCATGCAAACTCTGTTCCGTTTCTGCCGTCAATCTGCTATCAGAGATTGTGTGCGCAGATCCTGCTCGATTTTTGTTATCAATTTGCTATCAAATTGCGCTTCATAGATCCTGTTAAATTTCTGCTATCAATTTGCTGTCAGTTATATCTGCAGGCTTTACTCGATTTCTGCCGATAATTTGACATCAAATTTCATTGCGCAGATCCTGCTCGGTTTCTGCCGACAATCTGTTGTCAAATTGCGTCGCACAGATCGTGTTCAATTTCTGCCATCAATCTGCCGTCAGTTATATCAGCAGGCTCTACTCGATATCTGCCGAGAATTTGATATCAAATTTCATTGCGCAGATCCTGCTCGGTTTCTGCAACCAATCTGATATCAAACTGTGTTGCGCAGATCTTGCTCGATTTCTGCCACCAATGTGCCGTCAGTTACATCAGCAGGCTCTACCCGATTTCTGCCGACAATTTGATATCAAATTTGATTGCGCAGATCCTGCTCGGTTTTTGTTACCAATCTGCTGTCAAAATTGCGCCGCACAGATCCTGCTCGGTTTCTGCCATCAATGTGCCGTCAATTATATCAACAAGTTCTGCTCGGTTTCTATCCCGATAACCAAATGTTGGCATTGGGCTCGTATAATGCACGCACACATACAATAGCATGCTATCACTGTGACATCCAGATGCAGCCGCATCTGGTAAGTATATTGACGACATGTGATGCTTAACAGGTAATGCAGGTAGTGTGCAAGCACCTTGCATGCCAAAATGTCAGCATCGTGCAGACATAAATTTTTACAAATGGTAAAATTTATGCTTTTAATATACACTACTCAAAAGAATCTAAGGAACACTTTTCATACCCTAAAAATTGGGCTATTTTCAAACCGCTGAAACTCGTCAAAAAATCATCGTAGAAAAAAAATTAAAAAAGCATTTTGAAGCATAAAGTTTCAACTTTAACGCGCTATCGGTGGTTTTTTAAAAATCTTTTGTCTTCCTTATTCTGCGCTTTAAAAAGGAACACACTGTTTAGTTCCTTAAAATTATGTATTTTTAACACGCTGCAACTTGATGAAAGAAATTTTTTTCGAGAAATTCAACTCAAGCTCTATAAATTACATTTTCTCTGTAAAATGCTTTTTTAAAAATCTTTCTACGATTTTTTTTGACCGAGTAATGCGATTTTGAAAATAAACCAGTATTTTTTAGATATGATATCGATACTCGGTAAAAAATCATCGTAGATGAAAAATAAAAAAAGCATTTTGAAGCTTGAAACTTCAACTTTAACGCGCTATCGTTAGATTTTTAAAATTTTTTATCTTCTTTTTTCTGCGCTTTAAAAAAGAACATTGTGTTTTTCCTTAAAATTACGTTTCTTTGACACTCTGCAGTTCGATAAAAAAATTTTTCTCAAAAAATTCAACTCAAGATCCATAAACTACAACATTTTACCTACAAAACGTTTTTTTAAAAACTCCTACGATTTTTTTTGACCGAGCTACATAACTTCGAAACCAATATGTAAAATGATGTATACCGCCGGCATTAGCGTTATTCAATGTGCACCACGTGGAAAATAAACACATATGCACTCACGCGCGCACGCGTGCTGGCGCACACACACACACACACACACACACACACACACACACACACACACACACACACAGAGAGAGAGAGAGAGAGAGAGAGAGAGAGAGAGAGAGAGAGGGTTTGGTCATTTAATACTGCAGGAGTGACGAACTGCGGGGTCCTTATCTCTGCTATGTAACACACACACACACACACACACACACACACAACACATTATGTGCAAAATCCGATCGGTAACCTCCACGTGGTGCACATTGGATAACGCTAATGCCGGCGGTATACATCATTTTACATATTGGTTTCGAAGTTATGTAGCTCGGTCAAAAAAAATCGTAGGAAAATTTTTAAAAAAGCGTTTTGTAGGTAAAATGTAGTTTATGGATCTTGAGTTGAATTTTTTGAGAAAAATTTTTTTATCGAACTGCAGAATGTCAAAGAAACGTAATTTTAAGGAAAAACACAATGTTCTTTTCTAAAGCGCAGAAAAAAGAAGATAAAAAATTTAAAAAATCTAACGATAGCGCGTTAAAGTTGAAGTTTCAAGCTTCAAAATGCTTTTTTTATTTTTCATCTACGATGATTTTTCACCGAGTATCGATATCATATCTAAAAAATACTGGTTTATTTTCAAAATCGCATTACTCGGTCAAAAAAAATCGTAGAAAGATTTTTAAAAAAGCATTTTACAGAGAAAATGTAATTTATAGAGCTTGAGTTGAATTTCTCGAAAGAAATTTCTTTCATCAAGTTGCAGCGTGTTAAAAATACATAATTTTAAGGAACTAAACAGTGTGTTCCTTTTTAAAGCGCAGAATAAGGAAGATAAAAGATTTTTAAAAAACCACCGATAGCGCGTTAAAGTTGAAACTTCATGCTTTAAAATGCTTTTTTAATTTTTTTTCTACGATGATTTTTCGACGAGTTTCAGCGGTTTGAAAATAGCCCAATTTTTAGGGTATGAAAAGTGTTCCCTAGATTCTTTTGAGTAGTGTATATTTAATTTTTTTTACAGAAATATAATGTAAATAAAACATCTAGACTCTCAAAATATGTTTTTTATTCATATATATAAACTTTTATCATGTTTATTATATTACATATTATATATATATATTTTACTATATAAACGTAATCTATAAATTTTTACATATAATTATTAACGAAATAAAATATATAAGAAATTATAAAGAAATAAAGAAAAAAGTACCATTTATATAACACTATCTATATAATAGTATAAATAAATTTATAATATTTATAAAATATAGGTAAGTTTATAAAAATAATAAGTTTATAAGGTGGACAAGAATGTGAAATTTATAATAATGAGTTTGTAAGTTATATATGTAAGAAATAAAAAATATGTTTCAAAAATAAAAAAATAATGTAAACTTTAATTTGATAAATCATTTTGATTAATCTGAATCATTATTATAAGTTGGATTATAATCTATTGACTGATCAATTACATCCGGCAGATTTGAATATTCTTGATCATCATCTTGATCATCATCATCTAGTGGTTGCTGAGCATCATCAGAATGAATAAACTGACCTTTTCTTGTATCATCTCTTTTCCTTTCGTTTTGGATTCTTGTTCTATTTAAAAAAAGCTCTCTGTGCTCATTATTTTCTTCATATCTTGGACGTTTTTGTTGTCGACGAAAACGCTCTTTTGTACTTTTTAGCGCTTTTATCATCGCATCTTCAAATTCATCACGTCGTGGTTTAGAAAAATTTAAGTTACTGCTGATGGCATCTAAAAATATCATATGTTTATTGTAGATAAATTTTAATTATCAATAAATTATACAATATACATATAATAATTAATTTGTTTTATTTTTCAGAAAATAAACAAAAAAAAAGAGGAGGCGGGCGGGCCCGTGCCCGCTGGTATGCACAGCGCGGCAGAGGTGGCTGGGGCGGTCGAGGAGGCGACCGAGGCCGAGGAGGCGGCCGGGGCCGAAGAGGCGTCCGGGCCCGAGGAGGCGGTTGGGGCCGAGTTATTAAAAATTATTTCTATTATTAAAATATATTAAATAAATAATTAAAAAAAAAATAATTCATAGAATATTTATTTATCCACAATATTATCTTCCTTTTATCCTTTATTCCTAGATATTTTTTCCTACACATATATCAATACAATATGTGGTATAATAGGGCTCTAGGCGAAGGTCCACATAAAAAAACCTAACGCGCCATTGGTGATACCCCGTGGGTGGTGTGGAAAATCGCCACACTCATTAAATTTTTTTATTTTATTATTTTAAATGTATATACAGGGTGTCCTAGACCACCCGTACATCCCTTTTCTTTCAAAAACTAAGCATTTTAGAGAAAAACGTTTTCGACAAAAGTTGTATGGTTTCGAGGGGGCCATAAGATGGTACCATTGGTTTGACCTTGAAGAGTCATTTGAAGGTCACGTGAAGGTCACTTCAATTTTTTTAAGTGGAACACCCTATATATTTTTGCACATTCTTGTAGCCTATCTCGATAGCTTTCCAAAACACTATAATTAAGTACCTTTTCGTTAAGTACTTTTTAAGTTATGAGGCTTGAAATAATTTCTTAATTTTACATAAATCGTAAAATATCTTGTAAAATATTCATTTTTCGATTATCTTACCTTAATACTTTTATGTACAAAATAATGAGAGGAATCAATTGGTGTAAAGGAAACACATAGTTGTTTTTAAGAAAAAATATGGAATTGTTAATTGCAAATTACATATTTTTTCTTCAAAACAACTATGTGTTTTCTTTACACCAATTGATTCCTCTCATTATTTTGTACGTAAAAGTATTAAGGTAAGATAATCGAAAAATGAATATTTTACAAGATATTTTACGGTTTATGTAAAATTAAGAAATTATTTCAAGCCTCATAACTCAAAAAGTACTGAAAGATTAATTATTTTTTAAGTTCAGGTAAGCTACAAGAATATATATATATATATATATTCCATTCCATATAAAAAAATTGAAGTGACCTTCACGTGACCTTCAAATGACTCTTCAAGGTCAAACCAATGGTACCATCTTATGGCCCCCTCGAAACCATACAACTTTTGTCGAAAACGTTTTTCTCTAAAATGCTTAGTTTTTGAAAGAAAAGGTGTACGGGTGGTCTAGGACACCCTGTATATGGAGAAAACAAGTTTGATTATTATATTAAATAGTTTTATAATATATTTTTGTAATGTAATTAGTATATATTTATATTTGTATAATATATTTATAATATATATATACATATGTGTATATATATATATATATATATATATATATATATATATATATACAGGGTGAGGCATTTATAGTGACGCGGGCGTATTTCTCGGAAACGAAGCGAGATATTAAGAAATGTTTCAGACAAAAGTTATATGGCTTGAAGGAAGACATAAGATGGTGCCATTAGTTTTACCTTAAAGAATCACCTGAAGGTCACGTGAAGGTCACCTCCAACTTTTTAAATGGGATACCCTATATACTTTTACATATTCTTATAGCTTGCCTCAAGAGCTTTCCAAAACACTATAATAAAGTATTTTTTTATTGAGTACTTTTCGAGTTATGAGGCTTGAAATAATATCTTAATTTTACATAAACTATAAAATATCTAGTAAAATATTCATTTCTTGATTATCTTACCTTAATACTTTTAAGTACAAAATAATGAGAGGAATCAATTGGTGTAAAGAAAACACATAATTGTTTCGAAGAAAAAATATGTAATTTGCAATTAACAATTACATATTTTTTCTTAAAAACAACTGTGTATTTTCTTTACACCAATTGATTCCTCTCATTATTTTGTACATAAAAGTATTAAGGTAAGATAATCAAGAAATGAATATTTTACTAGATATTTTATGGTTTATGTAAAATTAAGATATTATTTTAAGCCTCATAACTCAAAAAGTACTCAATAAAAAAATACTTTATTATAGTGTTTTAGAAAGCTCTTGAGGCAAGCTACAAGAATATATAAAAGTATGTAGGGTATCCCATTTAAAAAGTTGGAGGTGACCTTCACGTGACCTTCAGGTGACTCTTCAATGTCAAACTAATGGCACCATCTTATGTCCCCCTTCAAGCCATAAAACTTTTATTTGAAACATTTTTTTATATCTCGCTTCGTTTCCGAGAAATACGCCCGCGTCACTATAAATGCCTCACCCTGTATATATATTATATATATTATTTTTTGTTGATCAAATGAAATGTCTAGTTTCATTTTTATTAAATATATATTTTTGTTATAAAGAAGATGTATTTTTATGTTATGAATACTGGTAAGGTTTTTGGCAGTTTTCCTTACCCACGCAACAAATGTTGGTATTCTTTAATTTCTGCCTAATAAAAAATTTTAATTTATATAAAATTGTGTTCATTATAATCTTCTTTATCTCTTACCATCATTTTATATTATGAATATTTAGAATAAGTAATATTATTATAGAAATATATAATAGTAATAGTATTATAAAATATAGTAAGAAATCGTATTATAGAATATATTAATAATATTGATCAATATTTTAAATCATAAATTATACAAATTAAACTCGTTAAACTCGTAATTTGCATACATTATAGAATTTTTTTCTTCTTATATTTCATATTTGTAATTCAAAATTTTTTATACTTCATATTTTTAATTTTTTATATTTAAAATTTTATATTTAAAATATATTTATTTTATATTTAATTTATATTATATTTTATATTATATTTTATTTTATTATATTTTATATTTAAAATTTTTTAATAAATTTAAAAAAGATTCAATGGCAGGGAATATAGAACCCTATTTCATTGCGATTAACTACTTCAGTGATATCATATTCAATGCGCATGCGCGAGAAAACCTGGCCCGTCTAACAACACTGGCCGTGACTCGGTAGTCCGTCGTCTCGGTAGTCCGTCGTCTCGCGTGGTCTTATATAACGAGGCTGCCTCATTTCTCTTACGCGAAATGGTTTGCCCCTGCGGACATCTATCGGCTCGCCTCATACTGAATCGCCTTAGGGCTCGCATCACCGTACGCGTAGCGCGTGTACGGCGTGCGGTTCAGTAGGCGCTGTATGTGTAGTGGATCGTAGCCGCCACACATTCCAATCATTGACATTACAGTTCAACTTACATGTATTGTGCGAAGTTGTGTTATGAATAATGTCATTTGGTGCATAGTTTTGCAAAAGTGATTTCCAGTGACCATGAGTTTTTGCGTGGTATTCAACTGCAATAATCGAATAAATAAGAAAAATTTACAACAGTTAGAAAAAAAGCTGCAAATAAAAAATTTTCATTCCACTTGTAAGTAAATTATTATAATATATTCATTACTAATTTTAAATGATACATTTTGATGAATATATATGATAATGATATATTTTGATAATAATATATTTTATTACTTTCATTACATTAATTTTGATGTGTTTTGATTTGCACTAATTTAAACGTTGTATATTTTGCATTTTGTCAATAATTTAATATAAATTCAATTATGCTTTATACATTGTGCTGCTATTTACATTTTTTTATTATTAATAGAGCTTTTGTTTATTTGTTATATATATATATATTTTTTCTAGATTTCCACGAGATGTTGAAAAAAGGGATAAATGGCTTAAAACCTTAAACTTAGAAAATTATAATCCACCTAAAACGGTCGCAGTTTGCTCTGCACATTTTAAAGAAGAAAATTATGAATAAAGTCATTTGTTTCATAAATTGAAAAAAGATGCTATTCCATATGTATATCTGTTTGAATAATGCATTTTATATAATTATATAATATTGCGAAAATTAATAATTTTTATTTGTAGTTATCTGAAGAGAGAATTGTTTGCACAAGAGAACCTCAGGAAATAAATATTATTACAAAAAATATAGAAATATGTGAAGCAAGTTAGTTTTCCTTATAATAAAATTTTCCAATTTTCCAATTTTTCTATTTTCCTATAAAATAAAATAAAATAAAATAAAATAAATAAAAATATATATATATATATTAAATAATTAAATAATTAAATAATTAAATAAAATAATATTAATAAAATAATAAACTCTATTATGTAGACAACAAAAATAATACGAAATCTATTGCGATTCAAGTTCCGACATGTAGCACAATGACGCACCGTTCCACAAGTATTTCTCTTGAGAGAATATTCAATTCACCAACAAAAACTCGATTACGTGAAGTTCATGCACGTGAAATTAAATCTTTAAAAAGAAAATTGAATCTTCAAAATTACAGTCAAAAGAAAATGCAAAGAAAACTCCAATCATTGAGGAATATTCCAAAGGACCTGCAGAAACGAAATCTTATAACATCGGATGAAAGCGATATATTACACATTTAGAAAAAGGTACGAAGAATTAATCAAGCGAGATTTAAGAAGACGACAAAATTTGCCTGTTTCTAGGGTATATAAAGATAGTTTAAGACAATTTGCTTTATCTCTTCATTTTTATTCGCCTAAAGCGTACAATTATGTTCGTTATAAATTTTATAATTGTTTGCCACATCCAAAAACTCTAGGGTAAAAATGGTCAAAATGTTATCATTCATTTGATGGAGAGCCTGGCATTAATACAGAAACTTTAGAAGCTATAAAATTACATGTACGTTCAGTGTCTTATAGATTAATAGGTGCATTAATTTTTGATGAAGTGGCCATACGTCAACATACAGATTATTGTGAAAATAAATTTGTAGGATATGTAGATTGTGGTAATAATATAGAATGTGCCACTACAAAAATTGCTAAAGAAGCATTAGTTTTTTGTGTAGTTTGTATAAATTAATCGTGAAAATTGCCTATCGCATATTATTTGATCAATGGTATAAGCACTGAACAAAAACTTAATTTAACAATATTTAATAACAATTCAAGAAACAGGAATGCTAATTACATCATTAACATGTGATGGTTTACGTTCGAATGTAAATATGTTAGAAAAGCTTGGGTGTAATTTTAAAATTGAAACAAATGATTTTAAGAGTTGGTTTAAACATCCCGCCGGTGATACCGATGTCAATGTATTTTTGGATCCAAGTCATATGTTGAAATTGGTACGAAATGCTCTTGACATAAAAAACAACTTGTTGATAATAATGGAAACAAAATAGAATGGAAATATTTTGAGGAATTGCATAAATTGCAAGAAGCAGAAGATTTACATCTAGCGAATAAACTTAGAATTAAGCATATAGAATATTATAAAAACAAAATGAAAGTTAAATTGGCAACGCAATTATTAAGTACATCAATTGCAAATGCACTTTAATTTTGTAAAGATATATTAAAGTTACCACAATTCCAAGGATGTTCTGCAACTATTAGATTTCCTTCTATTTTTAACGATTTATTTGACATTTTTAATTAAAAAAATCAAAGACAGCACGGTTTTAAAAAACCGATAAATACTAATAATATTATTTTGAAATTAGTGAAAAGGTCGAAGAATGCACACAATATATTAAATCATTATTTCTTGTTGAAAAACATCAAAACATACTTCATTCAACAATTAAAACAGGTTTTCTTGGATTTTTCATAAACATTCAAAGTATGTTACATATGTATAAATTTCTTTGCATGGACTATGATTTATTAAAATATATTCCAATGTGTATAAAATCAGTCAAGATCATTTAGAATTAATTTTTAGTTGTATACGATCTCATGGTGGATACAATAATAACCCTAGGGTAAAACAATTCAAATCTGCTTTCAAAAAATTAATAATACATACTGAAATAAAAGAAAATAAAACTGGTAATTGTATATGTTTAGAAGAAATTCCTATATTGTATATTTCATCAACAAGAGATTCCATTAACATTATTAATACATCAAATTAAAATTCATATAAAAATTGGCTGAATGTTTTTGATACAACACATAGCGATGATTATTATTTTTTAAATACACAATTTCCGTTTTCTATAACAGAATATAAAAACGAAATTATTACTTACGTAGCAGGATACATATTAAGAAAACTTACTAAAAGTTTACATTGTATTGAATGCGTTAGTACTTTAATTGAACAAAATACAGATAGAACAAAATACAATTATAATTTAATAAATATAAAAAATAAAGGATCGTTAATATATCCGTCAAAAGATCTTGTATTTGTATGCAAGAGAGTAGAATATGCAATAAATAATTATATATATATATATATATATATATATATATATATATAAATAAAACATTAAGTAATTTTAAGATGAATACTTTCGTAAACAATGTTATGAATAATCTTATAGGTATAAATCAGTGCTGGGATTTACTTGCAACTTTCGGCCAGATTTCTCAGCTTACGCCTACTGTTCCCCTCTTACTGCTCGCGCCACTCGTAACTAAGGAGTGCTCAGGAACGTGCGCGTCACAAATGTAATGTGGCAATCTATCTATCTAAGTTCTCTTTATTGTAATTACGTTTCAAAACACAAATATTTTAAATTGTTACAGAACATATACGTAATTAATAATAGAATAATTATTTTTATTATTAATAAACAATAAAGAGAACTTAGATAAATTGCCACATTACATTTGTGACGTGCACGTTCCTAAGCGCTTCTTAGTTACGAGCGTCCGATGGCGCGGTCTCTAAGGCGCGAGCGGTAAGAGGGGAACAGTAGGCGTAAGCTAAGAAATCTGGCCGAAAGTTGCAAGTAAATGCCAGCACTGGTATAAATCATATCGATGTCAATGGTATAAATATATTTACACAATTAAGAAAACATATAAACGATCAATGTTTCTCGGATAATCATGTAAATCATTTATTGCGTCTTATTATACAATTATATTGCAAAACTAGATTAACACATTATGTACAAAATGTTAGAATTAGTGATAGACATAAGTTAAGTAAATTAATTTTGTTCAAAGGTCAATAAAAATCTACATCAAGCGACGCGGTAGCGTCGCGACACCAAGTACATAAAAAACAGGATCCGAGCATTGAGAGTCACTGCTCTCGACGCGGCGCTACCAAATAGTTTATCCGGAATTTCACGTCATGTAAACTTTCGGTTAAGATATTTAATAAACTAAAGCCGTAATCAAAAATCTAACGACACTTTTGTGATATAATGTGAATATAAGCTTTCGATTGCGACCAGTTTGAATAAAATCGGTGCAGTCAATCCTGAGAAATGATGATCGAATATCAGAGTTGTGACATTTTTCGTTTTTCTCCAAGTTCAGACTCACGTACATATGCTCGCACACACGCAAAACGAGTTTGTCCCTCAAGCGGCGTTCACAGCATGCGTATACGATTATTGCTTCGATATGTACAATGCTTTAAGAGACAAAATCATATGCGTGCATACGTGTGATATGTATATGTATGTGTGTACGTACGTGTGAGAGATTAATTTATCGTACAGTAATAATTTTCAAAACTACCCCTTCGGGGTGGAATTTAATATCTTAGAAACGGAGCCGTAAAAATACGGAACTTCTGCTGTTAAATAAAATTTAAAAAAAAGTAATTTTCGAAATCGTTATTATTTTTGGTACTTCTCTCTTGTATGACGTACATTTTGTGGTTGTTCCCGGTGTAAAAAATAGCGAATCGAAATTGAAACTAGTATATATTGTAAGCACATAATTAGCACTAAATTATAGTATAAAGAAGTTTTCGAAATCGTTATTATTTTTAGTACTTCTCTCCTGTATGACGTACATTTTGTGGTTGTTCCCGGTGTAAAAAATAGCGAACCGAAATTGAAATTAGTATTTATTGTAAGCACATAATTAGCACTAAATTATAGTGTAAAGAAATTTTCGAAATCGTTATTATTTTTGGTACTTCTCTCTTGTATGACGTACATTTTGAGATTGTTTCCGGTGTAAAGAGTAGCGTACCGAAATTTAAACTAGTGTATATTGTAAGCACATAATTAGCACTAAATTATAGTATAAGTGCTTTCTTTTTATTATTCTTTTATCATTATTTTTTTTAATGGGAATTCTAACTTTTTTAAAAGTAAGCATAAATATAATTTCTCGCTAAACGGCTAAAGCAATAAAATCAGGATTAGAGCAAATAAAACTAAATATTTTGTACGTTTTATGTCATTGTGCCCATGTTGGCATGCTAGCTTAATAGACATCTTACAAAGACTAATTTAGCATACAATAATAATTTTTAAAAACCACCCCTTAGGGGTGAAATCTAATATCTCAGAAACGGTGTGCCACAAAAATATAAAACCTGTACTGTTAGTTATGACTTGTAGAAAGACTAATTAAGCGTATAATAATAAGTTTTAAAAACCAACCATTGGGGATGAAATCTAATATTTCAGAAACGGAGTATCATAAAAATATAAAACCTGTGCCGTTAGATAAGAATGGTAAAAAGACTAATTACCGTATAATAATAATTTTCAAAAACCACCCCTTGAGGGTGAAATTTAATATTTTAGAAAAACAGTGCGCCACAAAAATATAAAACCTATGCGGTTAGTTAAGGTTTCTACAAAGACTAATTTAGCGTATAATAATAATTTTTGAAAACAACCCCTTGGGAGTGAAATCTAATATTTCAGAAACAGTGCACCACAAAAATATAAAATCTGTACTGTTAGTTATGACTTGTAGAAAAACTAATTTACCGTATGATAACAATTTTTAAAAACCACCTCTTGGGGGTGAAATTTAATATTTCAGAAACAGTATACCACAAAAATATAAAACCTGTGTCGTTAGTTAAGGTTTCTACAAAGACTAATTAAGTTTATAATAACAATTTTTGAAAACTACCCCTCGGTGGTGAAATCTAATATTTCAGAAACGGTGTGCCACAAAAATATAAAACCTATACCGTTAAATAAGACTAGTAGAAAAATTAATTTACCGTATAATATAACAATTTTTAAAAACCATCCCTTGGAGGTGAAATCTAATATTTTAGAAATGGAGTATCATAAAAATATAAAACCTATGCTGTTAGATAAGACTTGTAAAAAGACTGATTTACCGTATAATAACAATTTTTAAAAACCACTCCTTGAGGATAAAATCTCATTTCAGAATTGGAGCATCATAAAAATATAAAATCTGTACTGTTAGTTGTGACATGTAGAAAGACTAATTAAGCGTATAATAACAATTTTTAAAAACCACCCCTTGGGGATGACATCCAATGTTTCAGAAACGGTGTACCACAGAAATATAAAATATGTGCCGTTAGATAAGACTTATAAAAAGATTAATTTACTGTGCAGTAATAATTTTCAAAAATAAAAAATATCCCTAAAAATAATATGCAAACATTTTTCTCCAAAAAATAATTTACAGAAAGGGTATAAAATTTTACAAAAAGGTGTGAAATCCCTCTAAAAAAACCTTACAAAGGTAAAAAAAATACGCCAAGTACATAAAAAATATTCTACCTTGTATGCATGTTTAATAAAAAAATTCCTTAAAAATAATTTACAGTAATTTTCCCTCAAAAATCATTTTTCTAAGAAACAAAACCTCAACAAATAATTTTCATAAAAAAATATTACAAAAAATATCAAAACTAAATATGAAATCAATAATTACTATTAGCCAAGTATTTAAGAGCAATTTCTAAATTTGATATAATATTTGCCATAAAATATCAATTTTATACAGTAGAAATATTATACATAAATTCTCCCTAAGAAATTAAAACGCATTTTATATTTATTCAGAGAAAATTGATTTTTAAAATATTTAATGAGAATTAGGATTCTTTTAATTCTTAAAACATGTTTTATATAATGTATATAATTAAAAAAAAAGTTTTACGCAAGTTTTAAATCGCATAGTCTTTAAATCGCAGTAAGTTATGAAAACTTGGCGTGCCCGGATCGTAATCAAATACAGATTAAATATTTAACTACATAATGTCTAATATTTTACATTTTATTGGAGATATATTTGTTTATGTTGGGCAGATAAATAAATAAATCAGGCGTTAATTTATTACACAACAATAATTCGTTTATTAACGATTTCGAAGATATATGCGGATTCACACAACTTCGCGTGCGCGTCGAACGGTAGCGAATTCAGACTTACTCCCATCGGAAGGGGGCGAGTCCAGTTGACCCGAGGATCTATCGATCGATATTGTAGGGTGCCGATAAGTTAGGTAGTACTTTGTAACCCCAACACTCCCCCACAAAGTAGTATCCTCATTCGCGTAATTCAATCATTCCAAGTCCGTTTTGGCACAATACATGTTTGGGTCCGGATAACCCTTTTGTCAAAATGTCTGCCGGCATATCGTTGGTTGACATATATTGCAACTTGATTGAACCCGACGCGCAATGATCTCGGATGAAGTGATGCCGTAGGTCGATGTGCTTCGTCCGCGAGTGATGCACACCGGCGTGGTGGACCAATCGTTGTGCTCCTTGGTTGTCGTTGTACAGCATGATCTGGTCGCATGGTATATGCATGTCGCACAATAAGCTTTTGAGGTAGATTGATTCTTTTGTTGCCTCAGACATGGCCATATACTCGGCTTCTACGCTTGATAATGCGACCGTGCGTTGTTTTCGCGCGTCCCAGCACACCGCTGCTCCTGCGAGAATGAACGCATATCTGGAATACGATCGTCTATCAACGGTGTTTGCTCTTCAATCTGCGTCGACTACTCCATACAGCTGTCTTTCTGTCTTGCGGTACTGAAGTCCATGATCTGCGGTACCTCTCAGATATCTGAGAATTCTTTTGGCTGCCACTCAATGTTCCACAGAGTAATTGGTGTTGAATTGACTCATGAAGTTTACCGCGTAGGCTATATCAGGTCTCGTTGTCACCGCGAGATACATCAGCGCCCCGATAAGGCACTGGTATGGATATTGTTTCATTATCCTTTCGTTTGCTTGCAATGGTTTAGTCAGTTGTACGTTAGTGTCGATCGGAGTTTTTGCTGGTTTGCAATCTTGCATTCCGAAGCGTCCCAGGATTGCTTCGGTGTATTGGCGTTGAGTTAGACAAACGCTGTGGTCGGTTTCGTCCTGTTGGAACTCGATTCCAAGGCAGTAGTTTACAGGGCCCAGATCCTTCATTTCGAATGATTCCGCCAGCGAATGTTTCGTGTTCTTCAGCCAGTTCGTGTCATTCGTTGCAATCAATATATCGTCGACGTATATCGAGATTATCATCACTCGATTTTTCCGCTGCGATATAAACAGGCATGGATCTTGTCCTGTTGGTTGCATCCCAAGTTGTTTCAATTTTGTAGTAATCCTGCGGTACCATTGAAGTCCTAACTGTCGCAGTCCATAGAGTGCCTTTTTCAGCAGGCATACACTGTCTTGATTTTTGTTCAGGTCTGCCAGCCAGCGCTCAGAGACTTTTATAATGTCGTTTTTACGTATCAATTCAGCACTTGAACCGACACGCTTCCCTGACGTAATCTTCGTTAGAATTTCTCGCAGTTGTTCGGGTACTTCCATATACACGTCTTCTTCTAGTTCGCCGTTGAGATAAGCTGTTACTACGTCCATTTGATGTATTTGTAAACCTCGTTCTGCCGCCAGCGCCGCTAGAAGTCGAATTGAGATGGAGCTCGCCACTGGGGAATATGTTTCGTGGAAATCTTCTCCTGGTCGTTGCGAGCACTCTCGTGCAACAAGACGTACTTTCCTTTTCGTGGCAAGTCCATTTTCTTTAGTACAGAAGACGAATCTATTGCTAATTACCTTGCGATTTTTCGGTCTTGATACGATCTCCCATGTTTTGTTACGTATCTGTGCAAGATATTCATCCTCTAAGGCTGTTCGCCAAGCCTCGACGTCATCGCTTTGTTTTGCTTCTTGCCACGTTATTGGATCGTGCGCTGTTGTGAGGTTGCACTCCGTGAATACTTCGTCGTCTTCGCTCTGCTCACTATCTTCTTCGTCGCCATTCGCCGCCGAAGGGTATATTTTTCTTGGTCTTCCAGCCGATCCAGAGCGGAGTAACCTTGGCCGTCCTCTGCCGCGTTTCGATGCTCTAGAAGGTTCCGGAGTTCCAACCGACACTGCCTTACGTTTACGCGTTCGCGGCACGACCGGGGGATTTTCGTTATGTTCTCCGCTTGCCTCTTGTTTCCGTTCGGCTTCGTTTGAATTTAACTCGATATCCGCGCTCGGCTTTTCGTTATTTTCGTTTTCGAGGAATTCTTGATATTCGCGCTCGAACGCCAATTCGTCTACGAATGAGACGTCTCGACTCGTGACTACTTTACGCGATCTCGGTAGCCACACGCGATAAGCTTTCGATTCGTTCGAATATCCTACGAAGACACCTTCTTCCGATCGCGACTCGAATTTTCCTTTTTGATTGTTTTTATTCAACATGAATGCCTTTGTACCGAATACTCGAAAATATACCACCGTGGGGGTCTTTCCTTTCCAAAGTTCGTACGGGATTTCTCCATTTAACGATTTTGTTACACACCGATTTCTCACGTAGCACGCTGTATTTACCGCCTCTGCCCAGAACGTCGAGGGAGCATTAGCTTGACGCATCATACATCTAGCCATTTCGACCAGTGTTTTATTTTTCCTCTCTGCCAGACCGTTTTGTTGAGGGGTGTGAGGTGCCGTGAGTCTTCTTGCGATCCCGTTTTGCTCTAAAAATTGATCAAATTCTTTATTGCAGTACTCTTTGCCATTATCAGACTGCAGTGCTTTGATCTTTCTACCCGTCAATGTCTCAGCTGCGGCTTTGTATTTTTTAAATGCGCCGAGAACGTCGCTTTTATTTTTTACGAAAAATATTTCGCACCAACGTGACTTATCGTCGATGAACGTTACAAAATATTTAACACCTGAGAATGACGCGTTTCTCATCGGGCCGCAGACGTCTGTGTGTACTATCTCCAATAGATTTTTTGTTCGGTTACCTTTGTTTTCTGGGAATGGGAGACGAGTTTGCTTCTCGAGTGTACACACCTCGCACTTTGACATCTGCTGCTTGTTTTCAAGCTTTAACCCGTGAACTACACCGCTCTTCGCCATGCTCCGTAAATCTCGCTCGTTTAAATGTCCAAGTCTATAGTGCCACTCGTTTATATTGTTCTTCGCACCTCTCGCTGGCACTGTCGCGTTGTTCGCTTCACTCACCGAATCGTCTCTCTTTCCACGTTCGACTGTCTCGCTTTCCTTATGGCTCAATAGCATTGCTGCCTTGTTTACATCGTCGACCGCACTGTTTCCCTTTCGCGCATAACAGAGACTTCTGACTCTGTCTGCTCGAAAAATAATCGCTCCATTTTTGCTTGTCACTATCGCGTCTTTTTCTCGAAACAGTACCTCATACCCGCGATCGGTGATTTATGACACCGATATCAAATTCGTGCGTAAGTCCGAAACGTAATACACTTTCTCGAAATTTATTTTTGTGTCTTTCTTGCCGTTGCTCACTGACAATCTCACGTTACCCGTGCCAGTAATGCTTGTCGACTCACTGTTTGCCAAGTTCAATGTTTTGTTTACATTCTCGATTTTTTCGAATTTGTCCTTTTTTGTGCACATATGAGCTGTGCACCCGCTATCCAAGCACCACACCTCACCGTTCACGCTCTCGCGACTATACATTGCTGTCTCGGCCGTGTTTAGCATCACCAAATTTCCGCTCGCGTTATCCGAAAATTCCGGTTCATTTTCGTCATCTTCCGCCTGTCGTGCACTCATTTGCGAATTCGACGGGTATCTCGCTTTGCAATATCTAGCTACATGACTGACTCTATCGCATCGATAACATCGCGGTCTCTTCGGTGTTTGCCCTTGAGTCTCACTTTTCTCATCTTTCGGTTTCTCACGATGTTCGTTTGACACACGCCTGTTTCGTCGAAACTTTGCGTTTTTCACATACATAGCACTCGTTTCCGCACCACTCTCAGTTGATTTTCGCGACTGGAATTCTTCGAGTATTTTTACTCGCAATATTTCAGGTTTTGGCAACTCGTCGCGCGTCTCGATGGCACAACGGAAATTCTCGAACGAATCAGGCAAGCTATAGAGCAATAAAATTGTCAACACTTCTTCGTTTATCTCTAAACCAATCTCTTTTAATTTCGCGACTGCCTCGAAAAATTCAGTTAAATGAGGTCGCACGTTTTCACCTTCCTTTAATTTTGACAGGATTACCGTTTTTAACAACGTTACTTTTCGCGCCGGTCCTTTAGACTGAAACGTCGACTCGATTTTCAGCCACACTTCTCTCGATGTTTCACACCCGCGAATTATGTTTAACTCCGATGTACTAATTGATAAAATTATATCGGCTTTCGCTTTCGCATCTTTATTCTTCCAAAGCGCTATTTCAGTGTCTCCAGTCTCTGGTTTAACTTTTGTACCGTCTACATAAGACCACGTGTCATTTTTCACCAATATTACCTCCATTTGGAGTTTCCACGTGTCATAATTTTCCGCGTTTAGCGGCTCGATTTTCATTATCGACGTCACATCGACACGCCTGTTGATGATATTAATTGTTCGCACCACTTGAGTCTAATTAAACGGTTTTCCCGTTTCTCTAACCTTTTTATTTCCACGCTTCGCTACACGTTTCGGCCACGTTGCCGCCGAATTTTTCACTCGCGACTTCAATCCGTATTTTACCACACGTTATTCAATTTCCTGGGCCCATAACCTGTTGGGCAGATAAATAAATAAATCAGGCGTTAATTTATTACACAACAATAATTCGTTTATTAACGATTTCGAAGATATATGCGGATTCACACAACTTCGCGTGTGCGTCGAACGGTAGCGAATTCAGACTTACTCCCATCGAAACGGGGCGAGTCCAGTTGACCCGAGGATCTATCGATCGATATTGTAGGGTGCCGATAAGTTAGGTAATACTTTGTAACCCCAACAGTTTATAATGTAAACAAGACCCCCACGGTGGTATATTTTCTAGTATTCGGTACAAAGGCATTCATGTTGAATAAAAACAATCAAAAAGGAAAATTCGAGTCGCGATCGGAAGAAGGTGTCTTCGTGGGATATTCGAACGAATCGAAAGCTTATCGCGTGTGGCTACCGAGATCGCGTAAAGTAGTCACGAGTCGAGACGTCTCATTCGTAGACGAATTGGCGTTCGAGCGCGAATATCAAGAATTCCTCGAAAACGAAAATAACGAAAAGCCGAGCGCGGATATCGAGTTAAATTCAAACGAAGTCGAACGGAAACAAGAGGCAAGCGGAGAACATAACGAAAATCCCCCGGTCGTGCCGCGAACGCGTAAACGTAAGGCAGTGTCGGTTGGAACTCCGGAACCTTCTAGAGCATCGAAACGCGGCAGAGGACGGCCAAGGTTACTCCGCTCTGGATCGGCTGGAAGACCAAGAAAAATATACCCTTCGGCGGCGAATGGCGAAGAAGAAGATAGTGAGCAGAGCGAAGACGACGAAGTATTCACGGAGTGCAACCTCACAACAGCGCACGATCCAATAACGTGGCAAGAAGCAAAACAAAGCGATGACGTCGAGGCTTGGCGAACAGCCTTAGAGGATGAATATCTTGCACAGATACGTAACAAAACATGGGAGATCGTATCAAGACCGAAAAATCGCAAGGTAATTAGCAATAGATTCGTCTTCTGTACTAAAGAAAATGGACTTGCCACGAAAAGGAAAGTACGTCTTGTTGCACGAGAGTGCTCGCAACGACCAGGAGAAGATTTCCACGAAACATATTCCCCAGTGGCGAGCTCCATCTCAATTCGACTTCTAGCGGCGCTGGCGGCAGAACGAGGTTTACAAATACATCAAATGGACGTAGTAACAGCTTATCTCAACGGCGAACTAGAAGAAGACGTGTATATGGAAGTACCCGAACAACTGCGAGAAATTCTAACGAAGATTACGTCAGGGAAGCGTGTCGGTTCAAGTGCTGAATTGATACGTAAAAACGACATTATAAAAGTCTCTGAGCGCTGGCTGGCAGACCTGAACAAAAATCAAGACAGTGTATGCCTGCTGAAAAAGGCACTCTATGGACTGCGACAGTTAGGACTTCAATGGTACCGCAGGATTACTACAAAATTGAAACAACTTGGGATGCAACCAACAGGACAAGATCCATGCCTGTTTATATCGCAGCGGAAAAATCGAGTGATGATAATCTCGATATACGTCGACGATATATTGATTGCAACGAATGACACGAACTGGCTGAAGAACACGAAACATTCGCTGGCGGAATCATTCGAAATGAAGGATCTGGGCCCTGTAAACTACTGCCTTGGAATCGAGTTCCAACAGGACGAAACCGACCACAGCGTTTGTCTAACTCAACGCCAATACACCGAAGCAATCCTGGGACGCTTCGGAATGCAAGATTGCAAACCAGCAAAAACTCCGATCGACACTAACGTACAACTGACTAAACCATTGCAAGCAAACGAAAGGATAATGAAACAATATCCATACCAGTGCCTTATCGGGGCGCTGATGTATCTCGCGGTGACAACGAGACCTGATATAGCCTACGCGGTAAACTTCATGAGTCAATTCAACACCAATTACTCTGTGGAACATTGAGTGGCAGCCAAAAGAATTCTCAGATATCTGAGAGGTACCGCAGATCATGGACTTCAGTACCGCAAGACAGAAAGACAGCTGTATGGAGTAGTCGACGCAGATTGAAAAGCAAACACCGTTGATAGACGATCGTATTCCAGATATGCGTTCATTCTCGCAGGAGCAGCGGTGTGCTGGGACGCGCGAAAACAACGCACGGTCGCATTATCAAGCGTAGAAGCCGAGTATATGGCCATGTCTGAGGCAACAAAAGAATCAATCTACCTCAAAAGCTTATTGTGCGACATGCATATACCATGCGACCAGATCATGCTGTACAACGACAACCAAGGAGCACAACGATTGATCCACCACGCCGGTGTGCATCACTCGCGGACGAAGCACATCGACCTACGGCATCACTTCATCCGAGATCATTGCGCGTCGGGTTCAATCAAGTTGCAATATATGTCAACCAACGATATGCCGGCAGACATTTTGACAAAAGGGTTATCCGGACCCAAACATGTATTGTGCCAAAACGGACTTGGAATGATTGAATTACGCGAATGAGGATACTACTTTGTGGGGGAGTGTTGGGGTTACAAAGTACTACCTAACTTATCGGCACCCTACAATATCGATCGATAGATCCTCGGGTCAACTGGACTCGCCCCCTTCCGATGGGAGTAAGTCTGAATTCGCTACCGTTCGACGCGCACGCGAAGTTGTGTGAATCCGCATATATCTTCGAAATCGTTAATAAACGAATTATTGTTGTGTAATAAATTAACGCCTGATTTATTTATTTATCTGCCCAACATAAACAAATATATCTCCAATAAAATGTAAAATATTAGACATTATGTAGTTAAATATTTAATCTGTATTTGATTACGATCCGGGCACGCCAAGTTTTCATAACTTACTGCGATTTAAAGACTATGCGATTTAAAACTTGCGTAAAACTTTTTTTTTAATTATATACATTATATAAAACATGTTTTAAGAATTAAAAGAATCCTAATTCTCATTAAATATTTTAAAAATCAATTTTCTCTGAATAAATATAAAATGCGTTTTAATTTCTTAGGGAGAATTTATGTATAATATTTCTACTGTATAAAATTGATATTTTATGGCAAATATTATATCAAATTTAGAAATTGCTCTTAAATACTTGGCTAATAGTAATTATTGATTTCATATTTAGTTTTGATATTTTTTGTAATATTTTTTTATGAAAATTATTTGTTGAGGTTTTGTTTCTTAGAAAAATGATTTTTGAGGGAAAATTACTGTAAATTATTTTTAAGGAATTTTTTTATTAAACATGCATACAAGGTAGAATATTTTTTATGTACTTGGCGTATTTTTTTACCTTTATAAGGTTTTTTTAGAAGTATATATATACTGCATTTATATATTATTTTATTATTTTATGATTTCATTATTTTTATATTTATATATATTTATTTATATATATATATATATATATATATATATATATATATATATATATATATATTTTCTCGGTAAAATTATTTCCGAAAATATACGTTGAACGTAAATATAAGTTGAACTTTTGAATATAGAGATTAACTTCATATATCACGGATTACGTGATAAAAATGTGTAATCACATGATAAAAATAATATATCTTGTCTTTTTCACACATATTTTATACAGGGTGTTGCAGACTACCCGTATCAGCTGAATATCTCAAAAACTGAGCGCGACAGACAAAAATATTTCAAACAAAAGTTGTAAGGTTTCAAGTAACGCATTACATGGCGATATCAGTATGACCTTGAAGAGTGTTGTCAAGGTCACGTGAAGGTCACCTTGAATTCTGTAAATGGAACCCCCTATTTTTTATTGCATATTCTTGTAGCTTATCTCGAGGGCTTTCCAAAACACTATAATAAAATATTTTTTCCTCAAGTACTTTTTGAGTTATAAGGCTTGAAATTATTTCTTAATTTTACATAAACCGTAAAATATCTTGTAAAATATTCATTTTTCGATTATCTTACCTTAATACTTTTATGTATAAAATAATGAAAGGAATTAATTGTTGTAAAGAAAACACATAGTTATTTCGAAGAAAAAATATGTAATTTGCAATTAACAATTACGTATTTTTTGGATAGGCAAGTATGGCCCACATCATTGGCCAGCACGATCACCGAACCTTAGTGTTCTGGATTACTATTTGTGGGGAAGAGTAAAAGATCTGGTATACCGCAAACGCCCTACGACAAGAGATAATATGATTCGTAGAATACGCGACGCTATTCGTTCTCTAGATGCTAATGAAATTCTTCATGCAACAAATAATTTCCAGAAAAGAGTACTCGCTTGTATTGAAACAAATGGTGGACATTTTGAACACCAGGCCTAATCACATGTAGCCATACATTCCTTGACTGGCTGGATCACACCCGAATCATGCACCCAACTGGATCCCACTTTGATCTTGCCTTGATTGGCTGGATACCACTTTCATCTTGCCTTGATTGGCTGGATACCACTTTGATCTTGCCTTGATTGGCTGGATACCACTTTGATCTTGCCTTGACTGGCTGGATACCACTTTGATCTTGCCTTGTCGAGCTGGATACCACTTTGATCTTGCCTTGACTGGCTGGATACCACTTTGATCTTGCCTTGACTGGCTGGATACCACTTTCATCTTGCCTTGACTGGCTGGATACCATTTTGATCTTGCCTTGACTGGTTGGATATCACTTTCATCTTGCCTTGACTGGTTGGATATCACTTTGATCTTGCCTTGACTGGCTGGATACCACTTTCATCTTGCCTTGACTGGCTGGATACCACTTTGATCTTGCCTTGACTGGCTGGATACCACTTTCATCTTGCCTTGATTGGCTGGATACCACTTTGATCTTGCCTTGACTGGCTGGATACCACTTTCATCTTGCCTTGATTGGCTGGATACTACTTTCATCTTGCCTTGACTGGCTGGATACCACTTTGATCTTGCCTTGTCGAGCTGGATACCACTTTGATCTTGCCTTGACTGGCTGGATACCACTTTGATCTTGCCTTGACTGGCTGGATACCACTTTCATCTTGCCCTGACTGGCTGGACATCACTTTCATCTTGCCTTGACTGGCTGGATATCACTTTGATCTTGCCTTGACAGGCCGAATCATACCCGGATTTTGGGTATCATTATTCTATGGATGCAAACATTCACGCACTAGCGAGCGCGCGCGCGCACACATCCACACACAAAGACAACACAAAATAGATCCAAACCTGACCGTGCAACCTTAGCGCGGTGTACCTACATGTAAATGTTGAAGCCGTCAACATCGTAACTTTCAAGCGTTATAACTCGGAAAATACTTGACACACAGTAACATTATTATAGTGCTTTGGAAAGCTCTCGAGATAAGCTACAAGAATATGTAATAAAAAATTGGGGTTTCCGTTTACAGAATTCAAGGTGACCTTTACGTGACCTTGACAACACTCTTCAAGGTCATACTGATATCACCACGTAATGCGTTACATGAAACCTTACAACTTTTGTCTGAAATATTTTTGTCTGCCGCGCTCAGTTTTTGAGATATTCGGCTGATACGGGTGGTCTGCGACACCCTGTATATACAGGGTGATTCTAAATAACTTTATGCTTTTGCAAAAACATAATCTTGACCGAATTCTAAGACGATTTTTCCTTTGGCAAAATTTCGTCCGAAGCTTAGTTTTTGAATTATTAAAGGAAGTAGTTAACGTATGACGGGTCGAATACAAGAGGCAGGCAAGGGTGGCGCGATTCACCGTCAGACGCGAATGCTTACGCGGGGCGCCTGCTGCGATCAGCTGGTCGCTATACACATACAGACACACATGCGAACACATACATTCTCTCTCTGTCTGTCTATCTGTCTGTCTGTCTGTCTGTCTGTCTCTCTCTCTCTCTGTCTCTCTCTCTCTCTCACTTCGCTCACTCACCTGTATTTTTTTTTTTTTTACGAGAGGGGAAAATGCATTTTATGCATACCCACCGGTCGATCCAGTGAGTTATGTGGGACTCGAGTACCAAGTCGAATTACCAACTCGGTACTCCCTACCCACTAAAAACCCCTCTCTTTTCACGAATTTCCTTTGACACACTGTCCCTCTGACTTCCCGAGATCTGTTTTCACATAACGTCAAAAAATAGTTATTATTACCTTGTTCGATGACTTTTGATGTATTGCTGTAATTACTTGAAAGAGAAATGAATTTTCCGATAGATCGTACGTTCTCAAATTTAACGTAGATATCACGTTGCAAAAGACAAGAAATCCACACTAAATTATTAACTGAGTTTTTCTTCTTTCATGAACTGTATTCTTTTATAAACTTTAACGTAATCACATTTATTTACTCACTCGATGAGACGAGAAATTTACTAATGACTATCACTAATCACTATTAATCACTGTCGAATAATAACTGTTGGCGATTAAAAATCACTTGATGAAAGAAACACGCGCGTACACGTTACTACACGACGCGACGACGCGACAATGCGACGATAATTACTCGGCGACTGCAAGCAGTTTTTTGTCATGGTAGGTTGCGATAGGTTAAGGTACTACTGGCGCTATCGAACGCGATCATGTGTTCGATTGAAGAATGCGGTAAACATAATAAACATTTAACATATTAATATTATTATTATCATGAATGTGTGTGATATCCATACATCGTATGATATCTATTTAAAAATTAATTACATTAAATAAGTGTCTTTATTAAAATATTTATTACTTTTAC
Organism: Camponotus pennsylvanicus; assembly: GCA_023638675.1. NCBI lineage: Eukaryota > Metazoa > Arthropoda > Insecta > Hymenoptera > Formicidae > Camponotus > Camponotus pennsylvanicus. Next base: position 210,900 of record JALHBL010000720.1, on the reverse strand, counting down.
TATTATCTTAAATAAATATTTAATATTAATATTTTATATGATAGTAGTAAAAGTAATAAATATTTTAAAAACACTTATTTAATGTAATTAATTTTTAAATAGATATCATACGATGTATGGATATCACACACATTCATGATAATAATAATATTAATATGTTAAATGTTTATTATGTTTACCGCATTCTTCAATCGAACACATGATCGCGTTCGATAGCGCCAGTAGTACCTTAACCTACCGCAACCTACCATGACAAAAAACTGCTTGCAGTCGCCGAGTAATTATCGTCGCATTGTCGCGTCGTCGCGTCGTGTAGTAACGTGTCCGCGCGTGTTTCTTTCATCAAGTGATTTTTAATCGCCAATAGTTATTATTCGACAGTGATTAATAGTGATTAGTGATAGAGTCATTAGTAAATTTCTCGTCTCATCGAGTGAGTAAATAAATGTGATTACGTTAAAGTTTATAAAAGAATACAGTTCATGAAAGAAGAAAAACTTTCAGTTAATAATTTAGTGTGGATTTCTTGTCTTTTGCAACGTGATATCTACGTTAAATTTGAGAACGTACGATCTATCGGAAAATTCATTTCTCCTTCAAGCAATTACAGCAATACATCAAAAGTCATCGAACAAGGTAATAATAACTATTTTTTGACGTTATGTGAAAACAGATCTCGGGAAGTCAGAGGGACAGTGTGTCAAAGGAAATTCGTGAAAAGAGAGGGGTTTTTAGTGGGTAGGGAGTACCGAGTTGGTAATTCGACTTGGTACTCGAGTCCCACATAACTCACTGGATCGACCGGTGGGTATGCATAAAATGCATTTTCCCCTCTCGTAAAAAAAAAAAAAAAATACAGGTGAGTGAGCGAATGAGAGAGAGAGAGAGACAGAGAGAGAGAGAGAGAGACAGATAGACAGACAGACAGACAGATAGACAGACAGAGAGAGAATGTATGTGTTCGGATGTGTGTTTGTATGTGTATAGCGACCAGCTGATCGCAGCAGGCGCCCCGCGTAAGCATTCGCGTCTGACGGTGAATCGCGCCACCCTTGCCTGCCTCTTGTATTCGACCCGTCATACGTTAACTACTTCCTTTAATAATTCAAAAACTAAGCTTCGGACGAAATTTTGCCAAAGGAAAAATCGTCTTAGAATTCGGTCAAGATTATGTTTTTGCAAAAGCATAAAGTTATTTAGAACCACCCTGTATATGCACATTATTTTCTCGATATTATATTAAGTGAAATATGTGCGCCTTTTTCCGGTTTTGTGCTTTTTCTATGTTCTATTCTTTATATTCCTTTAAATTTTATATTTTTTTATATATATTTTATATGTCTATCTTTTCTATAACTATCCTCTGTTCCATCCTCTGTATTCTTTGGAAATGTACAAAAATCTTTTCTTAGATTTTCTAAGAAAATATTTTTTACATTTCCTCTTGACGGAAGAGACCACCACCTTCTCGCGGTTTTCGTTGAGCAACATGTACTTTGTTTATTTACGAATTGATAAATTATACATGTTATATTAGAATATTATTCGTTAGAGGATATTATTACCATGCATGATTTTTTGAAGGAAAAACGTACATATTGGCCAGAAGTGGATTTTTATCGTTTACATTCTCTTTCTTTCTATCCTTTATTTATCAAATTTGTTTACATCTTTCTAGAAAAAGATAGGGATGTATGTGGGAGGAGGTCGGACGTGTCTTTACGCCCATTTGATCAACGAGCGACAGAATCCATCCATGGCAACGGCATTGACGCATATCCTGTGGAGAGAGCATTCACACATTTTTCAGCCTAACGAATAATTGCTAGAAAATAATATTCGCAGACTAGAAAAATATGAGGCGCAAGTAGCTGGATCGGGAATCGAACCCGAGTCTTTCGCTTTCCGGGCAACTGCTCTAGACCATTGATCTATCCAGACCTCACACCTAATGCTGCTTTTTAACACAGTGATATGCGACTCCAGAGCGATGTTGGTATCTCATTCGATGGATGCAATGCCGATTGCCACGGAGGATCCCTGAAAGGTCGCTCGCTGACCAAATAAGTGCCGGTGGAGGTATTCGCGTGCATACTGGCTTTCGACTGGCCTTCCGTATGAAACGGCATTGACGAGCACAACGCCGTAGAGTGACCACATTCCCCAAAATCCCTCTAGTATATACTAAAATCCCCACTGTACCAAATAGCAGTGGCGGATAGACTCTAAAATAGGACCGGGGCAAGCCTCCAAAGAATAATATTAATATTCGTTTTTATCATTTATATTCCCTTTCTATCTTTTATTTTTCAAATTAGTTTACATCTTTTATATACTGAATAAATTATAAATAAAAGATTTATTTAATTAATTTATTTAATTTTTTACAGGATTAGAAGATTTATTTGATTATTATTTTTACAGGATTAAAATATTTATTTAATTATTTATGTGTAAATTTTGTGTGCTTTTACGCGAGACGCGAAATCTGATAAACGGATCGAGCCGCTAACAAACGAGGCGTTAGCTATAGCTCAAGAGGGAAGGAGACAGTAGACAGTATGTTTGCACTCTTCTACTGCCCGAAGCTTACCGAGCGCCACACGTACACGGTTCTTTCTTTGTGTGCGTAGCGTGTAGCGGGCCAAAACTGGCATCCTTGCTCTAGCTTTTGCGAGGAGCTCCAGAGCTCCATAAATTAACCACAGACGGTTAATTTCTTTTTGATGGCGAATTCCGTCATATATTAGAAATTGATCTACATCCAATTTTATATAATAAACGTGCCTCTTATGCCAAAGAGAAGATACTCAGAAATAAATTAATATAAAAAGTTTAATAAAATTCATTAAACAATTATATATACATGTAATTATTTTTATTTATGTATAGAACTATTTTTGTTTTATACATATGTAACTTTTTTGTCAAAGATTTTTTAAAGATTTTAATGTAAAAATATTTGGGTATGTATAATTAGTCAATCTTGGTTAAAGATGAAAATAATATATTCGTCCAATTATATATATTGACTCAAAATGAAATCGCGTCTACTTTGCAATATTGGACCAACATTGGAAATATTGGATATATATCGTTAGCCAATATTACTCCAATAAAGTGTGCTACTAGGGTTATGTTAAGTTAATATTAAGTAAAGTTATATTATATACGTTATTATATTATAAGGTTATTCAATGCAAATAATGATAATAATAGCTCGTACAATTAATTATATTATTTACTTTAGTTATGTATGTGCTACTGTAAATTTGTACTTATTTATACTAGTGCAAAAACGGTACGGCGTCACATATCGCTTGATTCAAACTGCATTATGTGAATGTACAGAAAACGTATAAATCATTTTTTTTAAATCCATTATTACTTTTCTTATAATCAGAATATCTTTTTAGTAAACGTGCCTCTTATGCCAAAGAGAAGGTACTCAGAAATAAATTAATATAAAAAGTTTAATAAAATTCATTAAACAATTATATATACATGTAATTATTTTTATTTATATATAGAACTATTTTTGTTTTATACATATATAACTTTTTTGTCAAACAAAGATTTTTTAAAGATTTTAATTCTTTTTGGAATAATGCCGAGTATTTCTGCAGAGAAAAATAAGCAAATACTTAAGTGAATTCGATTACACGCTGCGTGTGCTTGAATATGGATGAAAATGTTACAAGATCTATAATTCTATAACTTCTATGATCGTTTGTAATTTGATTGTGGTTATCTTTTTATCGACTGTTTTTCTACTATAATATTAATGAAAAAGAAAAGCTGATAATAATTATATTTCTGTATTCGCGATACAATCCAATGTACCATTTTGCATTGTCATTTGTTCTCTTAAAAAAAATAGAAGTTATTTACTTACTAATTCTCTAATTTAATCTTAAGATATATACTGTGATCGTGACCATAAAGAGAAATCTAAAAACATAATATTAGAAGATAATAACTTGCAATTCGTTAAAACTGAGTTTTAAAAAATTTATCGAAAGTATATGTATATATATGAATTAATATCAATTCGATTAGCACATCAGAATTAGTAGAGTAAGAAAAACAACTAACTGAGGATTTAACGGGAACCGATTGAGTGTAAACATTTAGGAAAAATGCAAATTATGTTTGGAACAATTTTATGTGTTTTATTGAAAGGTTTAGTACTGACAAAGGCAACTATCACGCCGAAGGATTATACCACTTCAAACAGCCTCCAGAAAGAAAGTGTTTCCATGTGTCCGAATTTAAATTTCACGCAGGTAAGAGATATTTTTCGCTTAGTTAAGAAACAATTGAATGTTATTGCAGCTAGTAGTGTAACTAAAAATGAATGATAATAAATTATATATTCTATCTATATAACAAGATAAGACAAAATAAAACAATTCAATATAAAAGAAAAAGTACGTAAGATGTAAAAAAAAAGATGGATAAAGTTTCGAAATTTCGTTTTTTCAAATGGATGTTATATAGTATATTAAATTTAATTAAAACGGTATTTTACAATTTGACTGTATTATTTTGTCTCTCTCTCTCTCTCTCTCTCTCTCTCTCTATATATATATATATATATATATATATATATATATATATATATACAAAATTATTATTTCTAAAAGTAACAATTCTTAAATTTAATGAAGTTTTCTGCCTACTATCTGCTACATTAATATATACATACGATGACACTAACAATATATTTTTGTTATTTTTCTTTAATTTAAAAAATTTTTTTATTTTTCTAGATATTTATAATAATATTTATTGATATATAGTAAGATTTATACTAATGTAGATTTTATTTTATGAAATTAATTTAGAATGTTAGCATCACTTCTTTGTGTTAAGGATAATTTATATATCGGAACAGAGCTATTAAATATCGAGGTAGAAAATCTGTTTAATAAATAAACCATCCTTGATTAATAAAAAACTGATGTGCAAAAGATGACACCGAACTATGTTATTGTTATCGAGAATAACGGCCAGAACCGATCCGAGCTCGGTGAAATGCATACTTCTTCCGCCTTTTGCCAACCGTAGGTTGGCAGCAGTCGGGAGTAAAAAATCATTCAAACATTCTTCAAATTGTATCTATTGTAATCGATGAAATGTGAATCTGTTGGATCGATTTTAAAATCACGAGCTATCATCGCGTGGAATAAATGTTCGTTACTTGTCTAGAGGGGAAATGCGAATGCCACGCTTCTGTTCGGTCTTAGCGGGCTGCTCCTGTCTCAAGACGAGACAAGGTGCCCTCGATCAAAACAAACGGTCAATACAATGACATTATATCTCGTCAACTCTCTCGCATTTCCATTCTCGCTTACAGTTCGGCTAGCCTGACTTTTGGCCGTCCCGGTCAAACATAAAACTAAAACCAACGTTCATCGCACACACAATTTATAAATAATGAATAATTAAAATAGTCATTAAATATTACATTTACGTACGCATATAAGAACGCATCTGATCTGGCGAAAGATCATCCAAAATTTTACGTAAAATCTCTGTATCCGCAAACGATAATCTACGCGGACGCGAACTTATGAGCTGTGCATGCTTGAGCGCAATAATCATTTGAAAATCGGGTACGCATCTTTCCCTCTGAAAATTTTTTAAGTACATAATTCATACGCTTCGCGAATTCGCGCGGATACATTTTTACCGACAGCCGGATTAATTTTTAACTCATCACACGAACGAGTAAAGTTATCGTTGTATTCTATGTGCATTAGTTGACTAACCGCACATACTTCCTCGTTACTGGTAATTTTGAAAGTTTCTCCGAATGTAACCCGTAACTGTGGGCAATTTAAAAAATCTCTTCCGAGGAAAATATTATACGTCATAGTGCTGCCGGGTACCGTATAGAATTTCATCCTAATATGCACATCATTAGTCCCCAATACGCTATACATGCCGTCAACTTTTAGCTGCGAACCCCGAAAAAGCCCGAAAAACTGGCTGACATGTTCTTTCTTTAATAAACGTACGGAATCACGTCGCTTCGCACCAGACTAATAGGCGATCCGGAATCGATTATCGCGTCGCTAACATACTTATACGATTCGCTGTTCGTATTTTCGACCGTAATGTTTACGGGAATCATATACGGCTTCGGGAACTCGTCAAGTTGCACAATATTTATTGATGTCGCCTGCGCAAAGTCCTTAGACATCTCCGGTGTCGAAGATTGACCTCGTTTCGGACATTCTCTAGCCAAGTGTTCCGTCGATCCGCACACATAACATGTTTTCTTCATCGATGCTCGCTTGCATTGCGGCGCGATGTGTCCTATCGCCAAACATTTGTAGCATTTGGTCAGCTTTCCCTTGGCCAACGGCACCTCCGTCTTTCTGCTTATCGTTCTCGTTCCATTTTTTTTCGTTCTAGCGTTACTCGATCCCTTAGAGTCAGGTTGGACCTTCTCAAATGCTTTCAACAGTTCGGCTCCTGTTTGGTAATTCATCATGCGAGCGTGATCCTGCAATCGCTGATCCGTCACGCCCTCGATAATATAATCCAGGATCTCATCCTCTGCAATCGGTATCCGATTGGCAAGAATCATCTTGTCGTGGTAGTAGTTGCAAAATGGCTCGCCTCTTCTCCAAATCCGAGATTCGAATTCTCTTCTCAACGTCAGTTTACCAGGACGCAAATCGAACATCTGCTCCATTTTCTTGAGCAGCTCCTCTATGTTCAATGTCAAATATTCGGCTCTCGAATAGAACCACGATAGCGCGCGCCCTTTTAATCGCGAACTAATTAATGTCCGCATCGAACTCTCGTCCAAATGGTAGGAATGTTTTAATAGCTGCAGTTGCTGTTTCCACTTCCAAAAAGCGTTATCTGTTCCGTCAAACTCAGGCAGCAGTCCTTTAATATTCTTAACGCCACCAGGCGCCGGAATAGTACCGTTGCTTGACGCCGTGCTCATCATCGTGGGATAATTACGCAGCATCTCCAACTCCCGTCTGAGTAACTGCTGCTCTCTCTCCCAGAGTTCTTTCTCTCGACGTAAGAACATAAGCTCCATCCTCATCGCGTTGTCGCGTGCCTCCACATCCGACGCCACGATATCCGCACGCTCCTCTCGCGCCGTGGCCCCGTCAGTCTTCTCGGCCTTCTCGACAGCTTCACTGTCCTCCATCGACCGACGCATATCCTCGGAATTCGACGAGTCGATTACGCGTAAGACGCCTCTCCGTCGCGCAGCGAGCTCCTCCCACGCTTTCGGATTATTCTCATTTAATCGTTTAATTAATTCGTTTTTTGTTCCATGTGGCTAGTCCCCGCTCGCGAAGAGCCTCCTTCAACTTAACCACGGTAAATTCGCCTCCAAATTCTATACCCGGTCCGTTACTCAGTGTCTCTTGTGAAAGGGTAAATAGTACACTGTACTCAAGCAATTCGCGTTCACGCGGAACTCGACACTAACGACCGCACAAGAGAAGTACATATAAGAGTTTATCACACCAGAAACAATCTTATGTCCGCACCCGCGCGTTTTCAACATCAAATTCGCATCGTAACAATTAAAAGGGCCTACCTCTTTTAAAGCAATTTGTAAAGGCGCTCGAATTCCATTTTTGATAAACTGTAATCGGTGAAATGTGGATCCGTTGAATCGATCTCAGTCACGAGCTATTACCACGCGGAATAAATGTTCGTTACTTGTCTAGAGGCGAAATGCGAATGCCACGTCTTCTGTTCGGTCTTAGCGGGCTGCTCCTGTCTCAAGACAAGACAAGGTGCCCTCGATCAAAACAAACGGTCAATACAATGATATTATGTCTCGTCAACTCTCTCGCATTTCCATTATCCCTTACACTTTCAAGTAGCAACAACCTCGCGCAACATCTTCGCACATGGCGAGCAAATCCTGCAAACGCAGAGCATGCGAATCTGACGCTTGCAAATTTCGACAATCTCTCAAATATTTTAACAGATCACCAGTTTCCATCAATTCCAACACTAGTAACGGAGAATCCCCATCTAAACAAACGGCCAGCAATCTTAATATATGTTTGTGTCGAAATTGATTCATAAGCTTGGCTTCCTTTAACAATTTCTTTTTCTCATGGGAAGAAGCATCTTTCCGAAGCGTTTTTATTGCAATGGATATTTCTCTGATCGATCTAAGTTCTTCATATTTCCTTGAAACATCTGCAAAATATTTCACACAAATTTACATGCGTACTTCATTAGAAAATGTATATAGTTTAATGTCAAGTAATATTATATTTTACTTTATATTAAATAATTCAACGAAAAATATATAATAAAGTGCATGTTTGTTGTCTCATCTAAATTTTATATTACTTATAATCTTATAAAAATTTATGTAATTTATATCTTTATTAGAAAATACATACATATCTGTTTTGTTGATCCAGAAATTAATTTGAAACATTGCTTGAAAAAATTAATTTTTATCATTCCAAATGCGTCGCTACCAAGAAGTTTTGTAAATGTAATTTGTTTACGTGCGATTTTAGTTATCGCACATTCATCCGGATACAATGTAACATAGGATTGTAAATCATATTGAATTGAGTGCTTCGGTAAGGTACTTCTACTTCATGTAGAATCGCCAATTCTATATCGGTCATTGTTGAAGACAAAAATTGTTCATTATTACCTCTGCGTTGACGATACACTGTTATAAAATTTCGACTTAATTATGTAATAATATGTATTATAAAATTTACTGTTTCTAGTAAATTTATTCATCTAGTTTTATATAAATAAATTACTATTTTCAGTAAATTTTTAGATATTATATCAGATATATATGTATAATCTACAATTCAAATCAATACCTACATCAAATATACTTACAATAATAAAAGTAGCAGAGGTAGATTATAGTAACTATAACGATAAAACCTAAATCAATAATAAGTAATATTTTTTCACTATTATTCCGGGAGTGCTCGAAATATCTATATTAAGCAAAAATATAATTTTAATATCTTCGTGTGTGTGTTTTTACAAATTTATTTTTACTTATAACTTTATTACAAAAATTTATTTTTTTTAAATTTTAGGCCTATTCATATCTAAAAATATTAGTGCATAATATTATAATATCTATGCAGAATGTTACAACTACTTTTTTAACAATATTGCAATATTACAAATTGCAATGCAACATTACGCAAACATTGTAGAAATATAAATTATAAATAAAGTATGAATTAAATATTAGCAATATGATATTTTTCTATGCATTTTTATGTATTTTTCACATGTAAATATATATAATTATAACGGATTTTTAAAATTTTTAAATAAAAATTTAATTAGTAATGTTTAATTAATTCTATAACTAATGTTTATATGTGTATAAAGTACCCATTATAAGAATATATAGAACATTTAAAATAAAAAAAGTGATTCGTAAGTAAGAGTTTAAAATAATTTTGTATAAAAATATAATCTTTTATGTTATATGATTATGTTTAAATATGCTCTCGCAATATATTAAATATGATATGATTATCTTAGATATTGCAAACTTCTATTTATATCAAGCTTTTTAATTATATTTATTTTTAATTATAATTAATTATATGTTTCCAAGATATTTATCCATCAAAAGCAAAAATATTTTATATGTAATATTATTAAATGGTTGCAAAATAACATTGCATTCTTCCCAATATATTACACTGTAATATTGCTAAAATATTTCATTGCAAAAAGCCGACATCTTAACTTCATCACAATTTTATAACAATCTCAGCAGAGTTTCGCAATCGATTTGCAATATTGTAAATATTGTTTCAATTAAATTATTCTTCAATATATCTGCAAACTTATTGTGCTGTATAGGTATCTTCGTTTGCTTACCAAGTGTTGAAAAAATAAATCTTTCATCAGCCGGCCATGTAAAATTTTCCTCATATTCGGGATATCTCAATATCAAGCAAAACTTGTATAAAGTTCCTGATTGTAAATTTCCGATATGATATATTATTTCTTTGTTATAATTCATTTTAATATAATTCGTTGTTTGCCACTTTTCTGTTGCAACGTCTTTATACTCTAGTGTAGAAAAGACCGTCCGATTGATGTTTGAGATCCATGAAATGTCCATGCTATTTATGTTGACCCCGTTCAAAGTAATATTGTTTGGTTCTAAGTATAACGATCTTGCTGCGAAGGATGCATTTATCTGAACAATTTGCTCGTTTTCTCCATCGAGATGATATTTCATCATATCATATTCTCTAATTGTATTCGTCCAACTGTGTGATATGCAATATAAAATTCTAAAAAATATATAATTATTTTACACATAAAATATTATTTTAACAAAACTTATATGTAGTAGAAATTCGAAATTCTTATGTAATTATGTAATAACTTATTTCTTTTTACTTGTGATCTTAATTATAGAACTACGTAAAATTATAGAAAAATTACAAAAATCTTTGCATAAATCTTTAATGGAAAATTATTTTTTCAAGTGAACAGTAGTAAACGTACCCCATAGACGGTGATACATTTAAATGGTCATTAGCAATTTTTGTTTTGAAAATCTCATGAAATTTAATCATGCCATTTTCCCACATTGTTAAGTCGAACTTTACAATGTAAGAGTAGTCTGTCTTCATAGGTCATATATAGATTTCTTGCTACCTAGTCAATGCAGAGATTATGTAGACGATCATGAAGGCTAGCTATTTTTGTGGTTTTATTTTCATTAATCTTCAATGTCATTAGGTCTGTTCGGATATTCCAATAAATTATATGTTCTTGTATCGAATAAGCGGCATTTAATGGTATAAATCTGAAAAAAGGAGCCAACTATAATTGTATAGTAAAAAAATTATAGTTGAGATTTCTAATTTTATAGTTATTACTACTATAATGTTGATAATAAACTTGTGCTATAATGTTAATAATAAACTTGTGCGTAGTAATAATAACTTATAGTGTCAAATATAATTTGATAATTATAACTATTTTTTTATCAGTATACGTACTCTGACATTAGTATTCCGAAATTAATAAAGGTGTTTGTATCCATGTCCAATATTTGGATACCTAGATTCGATGTGAGCAATAATTTAGGTATTGGATTTTCATGTGTAATCGACACATTGATTAAATCCGTGTAAGGACCGGCAACAATTTTAGTATGCGCACGTACTCGAAAATAATATGTCGTGTTAGATGTTAGATTGTGCACCGTGTGCTCCAATTTTGTAGTTGTGATATTTTTATCGTCGCAGGTTTGAATCTCTTTTAAGTCCTTGATGAAAAAACATTGCACTGTGTATCCTTGTATTATTTCATCGGTAAAGTTAGGTTGCTTCCATCTGTAAAAGAATAACATTTCAGTCTTTTTATATTTAGTAAAATTATAACAGAATTAATGTTTTGATATATTTTTGTCGTTGAGTTTAAGAAAAAGAGAGAAAAATGAAAGAATACAAACTGAGAATTTAGATTCTTTACCTCAATGTCACAAAAATGTCGTTTACTTTTTTTGTGAATTGACTGTCGAATTGTACAAATGCTCTGAGAGATGTTTTCTTGTTCAAACTGCTTTCTAGAGATTTTAAGATCGTACATATTAACATAATTATATATAAGATTAAGTGGATTATCTCAGTAAATCAGAAAGAACAATTTAATGTGAAAATAAAGGAAAGAGAAAAAAATAAATGTAAACTACAAAATATGGAAATTAGCACAGTATTGACCTTTAAAAAAATAATATAAGAATTTTTTGCGTTTTTTTTTTGCATTTAACATTTAGAAAAGTAATCGTTAATTCATGGTAAAAACGAATAAATAACTTTTAATAAAATGACAAGTACTTTTCGAAAAATTCCTATAGCTTAAGAAATCAGAAGTCTAATATTTGTGATTGTTTTAAAACAAAGTAGCAAATTAATAAAATTGACTTTACTTTAAATCATGACAATTTTTATGTACAATGTTATGTTTATATTATGCTTTTTTATTTCTTTTTTGGACGGAATTAGAATTTATATTCTTCTCACTACTGGAAGATATTTTTAGATTTGATTTACACTCTCCCTTGAATTTAAATTATATTTACACTTTTTCGTCACAGATTTTGTTATTAATATTTTATGCATTTTTTGCAACTTACCGATAGATTCTGGGATCATAGGAATATTTGCAAGTGGAACTTCATTGACTTCTCGCTCATTTCTCACAATGTCCCCCGCTCATGTCCCCCTTCAAACCAAACAACTTTTGTTTGAAACATTTTTTTCTTAAATGCTTTCCTAAAGAAATAATCTAGTGGAACTTTTAAAATGGGACATCCTGTATAGATAGAATATATAATTTATTATCATTTATTTTTAGTTACATTACTAACTGCAATTAAATTCAATTGTTTCTTAATCAAGCGAAAAATATCTCTTACCTGTGTGAAATTTAAATTCGGACACATGGAAACATTTTTTTCTGGAGGCTGTTTGAAGTGGTATAATTCTTCGGCGTGATAGTTGCCTTTGTCAGTACTAAACCTTTCAATAAAACACATAAAATTGTTCCAAACATAATTTGCATTGTTCGTAAATGTTTGCACTCAATCGGTTCCCATTACATCCTCAGTTAGTTGTTTTTCTCACTTCACTAATTCTGATGTGCTAATCGAATTGATATTAATTCATATATATACATATATTTTCGATAAATTCCTTAAAACTCAGTTTTAACGAATTGCAAGTTATTATCTTCTATAATATAATGTTTTCTGATTTCTCCTTATGGTCACAATCACAGTATATATCTTAAGATAAATTAGAGAATTCTTAGTAAGTAAATAATTTCTATTTTTTTAGGAGAACAAATGACAATGCAAAATGGCACATATTCATTGGATTGTATCGCGAATACAAGAATACAATTATTATCAGCTTTTCTTTTTCAATAATATTATAGTAGAAAAACAGTCGATAAAAAGATAACCACAATTAAATTATAAACGATCAAAGAAGTTATAGAATTATAGATCTTGTAACATTTTCAGCCATATTCAAGCACACGCAGCGTGTAATCGAATTCACTTCAATATTTGCTATATCTTTTATGAAATATGTAATTATGACAATTTGTTCGTACGATTGTGTTACTTTATACAATTGTGTTACTACGTATGCTTTTCAAAATCCATTATTGGTGAGTAAAAATTGGTATATAAATCCACTCTTTGTACATAATTTTTTGTGTTATTCATATAATGCAGTTTGAATCAAACGATAAGTAACGCGGTAGAGTGTGTTGGCTAGCGATCACAATAGTAACTGACTTCGAATGATTAATCTGATCATGTGTTGCCATGAGCGTCGCGAAAAGCAGTACGGTCTATGCCAGTCTAGTGATGGTAGCAAAGAGGGCACCGTCGCGTAGAAAAAGAAAATATAATAATTTATTATATTATTTTATATTTTATATTTTATATTATATATATATATATATATATATATATATATTTTATTATATTATTTTATATATTATGTATAATATTAAATAAACATATATTCTATGTTAATATATATATATTATTTTTTTACACGACGGTGACCTATTTTTTTTAGGAGAACAAATGACAATGCAAAATGGTACATATTCATTGGATTGTATCGCGAATACAAGAATACAATTATTATCAGCTTTTCTTTTTCAATAATATTATAGTAGAAAAGCAGTCAATAAAAAGATAACCACAATCAAATTATAAACGATCAAAGAAGTTATAGAATTATAGATCTTGTAACATTTTCAGCCATATTCGAGCACACGCAGCGTGTAATCGAATTCACTTCAATATTTGCTATATCTTTTATTAAATATGTAATTATGACAATTCGTTCGTATGATTGTGTTACTACATACAATTGTGTTACTACGTATGCTTTTCAAAATCCATTATTGGTGAGTAAAAATTGGTATCTTTGCTACCATCACTAGACCGGCATAGACGGTACTGTGTTTCGCCGCTAGCATGCACTTAGAGTGGGGAAAACGGCACCAAGATCCGGACTTTGGCCATGACGTCTTGTTAGCTGCATTCCGTTGTAATTTATTTTTCTCTACAGAAATACTTGGCGTTATTCCAAAAGGAATTAAAATCTTTAAAAATTGTTTGACAAAAGGTTATATATAAATGTATAAAACAAAAATAGTTCTATATATAAATAAAAATAATTATATGTATATATAATTGTTTAATTTGAATTTTATTAAATTTTTTATATTAATTTATTTCTGAGTATCTTCTCTTTGGCCTAGGGGCACGTTTACTATATAAAAAGATATTCTGATTATAAGAAAAGTAAGAATGGATTTTAAAAAAGTGGTTTATGCGTTTTCTGTACATTCACATAATGCAGTTTGAATCAAGCGATACATAACGCCGTTTTTGCATTAGTATAAATAAGTACAAATTTACAGTAGCACATACATAACTGAAATAAATAATATAATTAATTCTACGAGCTATTATTATCATTATTTGCATTGAATAACCTTATAATATAATAACCAGGGGACTGAACTTTTCGCGTTTTATGTTGACTGTTTTTCGCGATTTGATTCCAAAATTCCGCATTTTATCACGTTTTACCTGATTTTCCATTATTTTGACTTAAATTCTAGTTGAAACGAATTATCGACCTCTGTTACTTATAACTGCAGTACATAGATATATTTTATGGTTATAAAGAAGAGGAGAAATGGCCTTCACACATTTTTTTATAATGATTTTTATTAATAATAACACAACACTATGAAAAATAAAAAGTAGGATTTCTTTGAATTTAACATCTTAATGTAGAAGAAAAGAAAATAGATTATTAAATTTCTCCTCTATCATTGAACAAAACTAAAATTGAAAACTAAAATAAATTTTTTGTTTTTAAAATCTGAATATATGGAAAAATATGAGTCGAGAGAGATATCGATAGCGATTATTTTACAAGGCAGCGCTTCCAGTTCGTTTCAATTTGTATAGTGCGTGACGATTCGTTTCATGGGGCCTCTTGCAAGGAGAACGAATCGCTGTCGCGGACTATACTATAGTTTAATGCCGATGTCTTCTGCATTTATTGTTAAATATGTGCTCAAATGGACAAAATAATATGAAAATCAGGCAAAAAACGAAATTTTGCGATTTGAGATGAAATTCGCGATTTGAGAGCGATTTCGCGTTTTGTCGCGGCACAAAATCTTGCTCAAAAACTGTTGATTGAATAAAAACAGAAATACAACTTCAGCCTGTCATATTTTGATGAAATTCGCGTTTTCGCTTAATGCGAAAAGTTCAGTTCCCTGATAATAACTGATATGATGCAACTTTAGTTAATACTAACTTAATATAATATACTTAATATATA
Source organism: Camponotus pennsylvanicus (assembly GCA_023638675.1). Taxonomy (NCBI): domain Eukaryota; kingdom Metazoa; phylum Arthropoda; class Insecta; order Hymenoptera; family Formicidae; genus Camponotus; species Camponotus pennsylvanicus. The sequence continues at coordinate 195,481 of JALHBL010000720.1, read as the reverse complement.
ATATAATATAATATAAAAATTTATAATATTAATTACTTTATTATTTTAATTCTACTATTGTAATTTTATATACGATAGTCTTTATTTTATGCACTAGTGTGCATTAGTGCATTCAATCAAATTCCATCTTTCTCCCGCTATAAATCAATTACTTTATTTCCAAACAACAATACTTACAAAATAAAAAAGGAATTAATAAATTAAATAATAAGAAATATAAAATAAAAAAAAGTTTAATAAAAAACAACAAATAAAAATCTAAAATAAAAAAATTAATTAAATAAATTGAAAAAAAATAAAAACAAAAAGCGTTAAAAAATTCTATATTTTACAAGAGCAGTCGGGAGACGCCACGCTAAATTTAAAAACATACGCGCACACATACACACATTCATGTACAGGGTGTTCAAAAAGTCCCGGACCGGTCGAATATTTCATAAACTATGCACTTTAGAAAGAAATGTTTTAGACAAAAGTTGTATGGCTTGAAGGGGGCCATAAGATGGTGTCATTAGTTTGACCTTGGAGAGTTATTTGAAGGTCACATGAAGGTCACCTTCAATTTCTTAAATAGAACCTACTATTTGTCATTGCATATTCTTGTAGTCTTATCTCGAGGGCTTTCCAAAACACTATAATAAAATATCTTTCCTTCAAGTACTTTTTGAGTTATAAGGCTTGAAATAATTTCTTAATTTTACATAAACTGTAAAATATCTTGTAAAATATTCATTTTTCGATTACCTTAATACTTTTATGTACAAAATAATGAGAGGAATCAATTGGTGTAAAGAAAACACATAGATATTTTTAAGAAAAAATATGTAATTGTTAATTGCAAATTACATTTTTTTTTTCGAAACAACTATGTGTTTTCTTTACACCAAATAATTCCTCTCATTATTTTGTACAGAAAAGTATTAAAGTGAGGTAATCGAAAAATGAATATTTTACAAGATATTTTACAGTTTATGTAAAATTAAGAAATTATTTCAAGCCTTATAACTCAAAAAGTACTTGAAGGAAAGATATTTTATTATAGTGTTTTGGAAAGCCCTCGAGATAAGCTACAAGAATATGCAATAAAAAACAGGAGGTTCCATTTAAGAAATTGACGGTGACCTTCACGTGACCTTCAAATGACTCCAAGGTCAAACCAATGACACCATCTTATGGCCCCCTTCAAGCCATACAACTTTTGTCTAAAACATTTCTTTCTAAAATGCATAGTTTATAAAATATTCGACCGGTCCGGGACTTTTTGAACACCCTGTATACACGCCGAACACATCTAGCGCGGCGTCTCCCGACTGCTCTTGTAAAATATAGAATTAATAATGATTACAATGTAACAAAGTAATTTGTTAATATTATTTAATTCTAAAATCTTAAGCCTTTGTAAATCATATTACGCTAAATATATGAAGAGTCCATTCAAATAAGAATAAATTGAAATAATAATAATTACTTCTCATAAATATGTATAATTTTTTAAATGTAATATTTAATAATAGTTTGAAGTTAATTGTATTAATATTTACAAATGGATATTATTTCAAACTTTTCTAAGCTTATATTTTTATTATTAAATATTAAATATTTGTGAAATATTTTTTTTATTAATATTTTTGTTTTATTTACTTTTTGTTTTTTATTTTTTTTAAATTTATTTAATTTTTTTAATTTTAGATTTTTATTTGTTTTTTATTAACCTTTTTTCTTTTTCTTTTATTTTATATTTTTTATTATTTAACTTATTAATTCCTTTTTATTATTTAATTTATTAATTCCTTTTTTATTTTGTAATTATTGTTGGCAGCAGTCGGGAGTATTTTTTTTTCTTAAAAACTTTTTTACTCACTACTCGTTGGAATCACAAAAATGAGTGCGTTGATAAAATTGTAATGGCTGAGGTCGGAGCTTCGCAATTATAGCATAAAGAGCTGGCTAATGGAGATATTCATCAGAAGATTTTCGATAAATATCCACTTGTACACGATGCCCAATTAAATCTTAATAAAACCATTTTCACTGAGATATAAGACAGAGTAATAACTCAATTGTATAACGCAAGAAAGGATCCTCGAGACTATATAATTTGAATCAAATTAAGATTGAATTCTCAAGAATGATAATATGACTGAATCTTGACTGTGACTAGTAGAATGAATGAATGCTGAATATTTTGCGTAAGGAACTGTGAACTGTACTGTCAACTGCACTGTCTGTCGCGCCTTGCGCTTGCATTTTTTAAAGTTATTGCTCCTCCTCCTTACTGGATGGTGGGAAACCTTTTGAACAAATGAAATAATTTCAATTTTTCCCTTCTTAAAGACAAGGAGGCTGATTTTTGTGAGGAGAGGCGTTTCTTAAGATTTTAATTGGTTAAGCCCTTTGGCTTAAGACTTAGCTCCACCTAGTAGAGAGTGGGAGTAAGTTGATAAACTTATCGTTCATGATGATTTAATGATTCGGAGAACGCTTGAGGATAGCCTGTCGAACGAGCGCACGTGCACTATCAATTTCAAGAATATTGCCGTATGTTTAGATTTTGACAATCTTCCCGAGTACCAGTAGATCTTTGTTTTAAAAATTCTTTAGATAGAGCGGCTTTGAACATAAAGTACTAATAGATACAGTGCGGTTGAGATCTCTTATGACAACTTTTCGTCTCATAATTCACGAATTTATTTAGAGTTTCGTTGACGCTATCTCTATTGACCACTCTTAGTATTAGATTTGTTAGGTTCAAATGTTGGTTATATGCGCGGGTTAGGTTGCGTTCTTTTATGCGCTATCATTATTTTTAAGAAGGATCGCTTTGCGTTTCGAATGGAAGCCGATCCTTAGTTTCTTTCTTCCACGATATCGTTTTGAAGAAAGAAAAGAATCGTGGAGTCCATCGGACGTAACATTCGTATCTGATTCGGGTTGACCTCTAATTTAGGAATGCCAGGAATGCCAAGGGCTCATGTACTATAGCGTCGGCACACACCCACGGTTCATCGCCCATGAATTGCTACATATACATATACATATAGGTGGTTTGACACGCATAAGGTTCGGTAGCCACAGCGAGGCCCACTCGTGTCATTAACGCATATCGATACGGATATATTCTGGTTTATTTCGATCGAGACCCATCAAATAAACGCGACAGCACTTTATTCTATCAAAGAAATTACGCTGCCAGTCTAATCCCGCTTAGATACAATTTTCGATGCAATTTAAACTGACCTCTAATTTAGGCACATTTCAAACGATGTTTATATTATATAACACATTGCGTTAATTATAGTTATTATTTCTTCAACTATACTAAATTATATTTTTAAACTTATCGATAATATATATATATATATATATATATATATATATTATATATTATCGATAAGTGTATATATATATATATATATATATATATATATATATATATATTCTTATGTTGTACCAATTTTTGTACCAATTCTTTTACCATTAGAGATCAATTACTGACTGCAACTGTAATCAATTGAATGATTCATAGATGACAGCTGCTTGGATCAACCGTGTCTGCAGTAACGTACAAGCAAGTTAAATACTGTGAATCAAATAATATACATATTCTATGCATACATACTTTTCTAATATATTTAACTCTTTTATGTACAAATTTTTCTTTCTACACGGTTTTTTTCTAATAACGCGATTTCTTATTATTGTGAAACGTATCTGCCGCGTAAAAAGAGATATCTTTTGCATTCGTGTATTTTTTAATACGATTTTTTTTAATAATGGTTTTTTAATATAAAGAATTTGACGGCGATTTTTTTCATTCTTACGCAGAACATTTTAACACGTAAAAAGAGTTGGAATGGTAAAGATAAAAAAGTATTATTTTTTTATAAAAAAAATGCATAATTCTACTTTCTACAAGAAATATTCTGCTGTAGACATTAAGAATGTAAAAGTTATAACTTAGAAAATGAACAATAATAATAGTAGACTTCTTCACACCACTTTATGTATTATTAATGGCGCGTTAGATTCTTTAAAGTGGACCTTTTTAAAAAAATCGTATTAAAAGATACACGAATGCAAAAGATATCTCTCTTTACGCGGCAGATACGTTTCACAATAATAAGAAATCGCGTTATTAGAAAAAAACCGTGTAGAAAGAAAAATATGTACATAAAAGAGTTAAATATATTAGAAAAGTATGTATGCATAGAATATGTATATTATTTGATTCACAGTATTTAACTCGCTTGTATGTTACTGCAGACACGGTCGATCCAAGCAGCTGTCATCTATGAATCATTCAATTGATTATAGTTGCAGTCGGTAATTGATCTCTAATGATAAAAGGTTGGTACAACCGTTATGATTCACCCTGTATATATATACATACTGGGTGTTAAAAAAGTCTGGACACGGTCGAATATTTCGATAAGGAAGAGTTTTACTAGAAAGTGTTTCGGACAAAAGTTGTATGGCTTCGAGGGGGACATAACATGGTACCATTGGTTTGATCTTGAAGAGTTATTTGAAGGTCACGTGAAGGTCACCGTCAAGTTCTTAAACGGGACCCCCCATTTTTTATTGCATATTCTTGTAGCTTATCTCGAGGGCTTTCCAAAACACTATAATAAAATATTTTTCCCTTAAGTACTTAGTGAGTTATAAGGCTTGAAATCATGTCTTAATTTTACATAAATCGTAAAATATCTTGTAAAATATTCATTTTTCGATTATCTTACCTTAATACTTTTATGTACAAAATAATGAGAGGAATCAATTGGTGTAAAGAAAACACAGTTGTTTCGAAGAAAAAATATGTAATTTGCAATTAGCAATTACATATTTTTTCTTGAAAATAACTGTGTTTTCTTTACACCAATTGATTCCTCTCATTATTTTGTACAGAAAAGTATTAAGGTGAGGTAATCGAAAAATGAATATTTTACAAGATATTTTACAGTTTATGTAAAATTAAGAAATTATTTCAAGCCTTATAACTCAAAAAGTACTTGAAGGAAAGATATTTTATTATAGTGTTTTGGAAAGCCCTCGAGATAAGCTACAAGAATATGCAATAAAAAACAGGAGGTTCCATTTAAGAAATTGACGGTGACCTTCACGTGACCTTCAAATGACTCTCCTAGGTCAAATCAATGGCACCATCTTATGGCCCCCTTCAAGCCATACAACTTTTGTCTAAAACATTTCTTTCTAAAGTGCATAGTTTAAGAAATATTCGACCAGTCCGGGACTTTTTGAACACCCTGTATCCGTTGTCTACTAATTATAATAAATAGTAAGACGATAAGAGCAAAAGACAACAAAAGCGAAAGACAATAATATTTGAAACGCATTACTACATTTCGATATACAATGGCATCGAGTCGCGGTTTTTTATACAATGTTACCGTGTTCAGAAATCCTACATGAAAACTATCGATAGTTATGGATAAATTATTTTTCTTATCGACAATTATCGACTGTTAGTGCTTGTCGATAGTATCGATAAATATCGATAAACTTAGCATCCCTAATATAGAATTTAACACAATGACAATTATCTTAAAATTGTGTTAAACTAAATTACAAATTGAACAGTTAACATAATCAATTATTAAATCAATTAATTAATGCATAAATATCAAAATTTTATATTAACGAAAATTTCTTTCTTCTATTGTAATAAATGATAAATCAAATTCTCAATCTAAATTGATATCATATTTTATATTTTGTCTTTAAAGTCTGTTCAAAAGATTGATTAAATTCATGACAGATTTGTCATACTTATCCCATTCTGTTGTTCGCCCATAAATATATTTTTGTATAAAAAGCCAAACTTGTTCACAGGCGGATGGATATTTGACATTAAGAACTTGAAAAATCTTGTACAGGATATCAACAGCTTTTAACACATTTTCCATTTTATACATTATATCATCAATGATGATATAAAATGTCTCAATTGCAGTTAATTGTGAGCCTATTGCAATTATATATGGCTGTAGAGTTTCTTTCTGTTTAATGGCTCTCTCTTGTCTTCGACGTTTTACTCTTTCCAATTCCCCTGGAACCTATAAATTTAAATTTTTATTATTATTAATTTTTAATTAGTACTTACATTATCTTATATAAAGATGAAATTTAATCGATTTCATTAGAATCTGATAACAAAATGTCGATTAAACAAATTTCTCACTTTAATATGATAAATATAAAAGCATCCATTGATTCTGCTATAGTGTCGCCATATCTTTCCTCCTGGTATCTTTAATCGCACATTGGAAGAACATAATACCGGTATTAAAGAAATCAATGCAGCATCTCTGCATTCTGTTCAACATAATTAAATAATAATTAAATTAATTTTTTTTAATTATACACTAAACAATATTTTATTACCATCTCCTTTTTCATATAATTGGATCTCTTCAAGTTGCTTCGCAAAAGTTTTATCTTTTACGATTCGATTTTCTAGTAATGTTTCTTAGATAGTTCGGGCCATTCTTTGTAAATATTAGATTTTTCATTAATTAAAGCATTATAATCAGCATCCAACTGAAAAAAGAAACTGCACACATAACTGAATATATAATACAAATTTTTAAAAAGAAATGTAAAAATAAATTTTTTTCATTACATACAAGCATGTAACCGAATTCTTGTTTGAGCACTGGGTATTCGTTAAAAATGTCATAAACATTTCCTTTTTGTTTTATAAAACTTTGATGTCTCAGTTCACGAGATCCATTCCAATGTTTTTTTACAGACGACCAAGGTGCTGTATTATACCGCCATGCAGAAACCATTGCAGATGTGTTTCGCAAACACGTTTAGCTATATTTATATTTTAATTTAATAATTTAGTTTTAAACTTAAAAATCTTTTACAAAATATATCGTAATATTAATTAAATTTGTAACGTATCTAAAAAAATATAACTTACAGAACTAACTACATATGTATATTCTATTATTACCTTCAGAATTAATGCTTAGTTCAATATCTGAATTATTAATGTTTTCACTAGTTCTCTTTCGTTGTCTTTCTATAAGTCCAATTTGTCGACATTCATCAAGTTTATTTCGGTAAAAATCCGGTAATTTTCTTTTTGATATTTTTTGGAAAGGTCCTTCAGATTTTGGTGGAACATAATAAAATGCCTGTTGCTCATTTGGAAACAAATTCTGGATCTTTTTCGATAAAATGTCAAAATCAGCATTCAACAAACAAACTCTACAAACATTAGAATACATTTATATGATATATATATTAATGACATAAATATAGAATAAATATTTTATATATACATATACAGGGTGGGCCATTTTAATCCGTCCACGGGAATATCTCTTCAGGTAGGGGCGATAGCGGAAAATGCCTCAGACAAAAGTTGTATGGCTTGAAGGGGGCCATCAGACGGTGGCAATGATTTGACCTTGGAGAGTCATTTGAAGGTCACCGTCAATTTCTTAAATGGAACCTCCTATTTTTTATTACATATTCTTGTAGCTTATCTCGAGGGCTTTCCAAAACACTATAATGAAATATTTTTCCCTCAAGTACTTTTTGAGTTATGAGGCTTGAAATCATTTCTTAATTTTACATAAACCGTAAAATATCTTGTAAAATATTCATTTTTCGATTATCTTACCTTAATACTTTTATGCACAAAATATATTTTTTTTTAAAATAACTGTGTTTTCTTTACACCAATTGATTCCTCTCATTATTTTGTGCATAAAAGTATTAAGGTAAGATAATCGAAAAATGAATATTTTACAAGATATTTTACGGTTTATGTAAAATTAAGAAATGATTTCAAGCCTCATAACTCGGAAAGTACTTGATGAAAAAATATTCAATCATAGTGTTTTGGAAAGCTCTCAACCTCAGCTATAAGAATATGTTATAAAAAATAGGGGTTGCCGTTTAAGATTTTTATGGTGACCTTGACCGCGCTTTTCAAGGTCATCCCAAGGTCAAATAAATACCATCAGCTAATAGATTTTTTTAAGCCATTTTTTTCTGTTTAAACCATTTTTTCAAAAAATTAATATTTTCTGAGATATTTAGCTGTTCCGGAACTTTTGCCCTACTCTGTATGTATGTGTGTATGTATGTATATATATATATATATATATATATATATATATATATATATATATATATATATATATATATATATATATATATATATATAATTATAAATTTTTATTAAACATTTCTTTTTAAGATAAATGTACTTAATAATAATTTTTTAAATATTACTTAATAATAAAGTTTTGTAAAGATGATAATTTGCCTGTAAAAAAGAACTAAAGAAATTAAGCAAATAATTTGGTTGCGCTAATTTTAATGAATTTTTGAATTTTGTTTTCTCTATGATAAATATGGTTAGTATAAGTAAAATATTTTATACCGCCAACCAAAATGTGTGTACTAAATATTTTGGTGGCAGTCAAAAAAATAATTTTTTCAGTGCAATATTTGCAATGGGACCAATATCTATAACTGTCATACTGCATATACGAGAATTCCGATTTCCGACGCATCGAGCTGGAAACGCATTTGCATTTGTGGTTTTTGCATGAGCAATGCAAAAAGTCCATGTTATGTCCTCAGGTTTTCCGATTCTCGTTTATTACACGGAAAATTTTAATTTTAACATCAATTATTTGTAGATATAACTATAAATTTTAGGAATTTTTAGAAATTTTAAGGAAAAGTTGTTGCCTATGTCTGACATGTTTTAGACCTATGAACCACTAAGTGATCGCATCTATAATGGGCGATTCATCTTCAATATCTGACGTAACAAATATATATGTGAGAAGCATATTAGAGAACGCATAAATTATGTAATATGAATAAAATTCGTCATATATTATATTGAGAATCTGCAATCTCTAAATTGAACAAATTATTGCCGATCGCGATGTATAATGTGCTATATCTTTCCGCGTTAAGGTCTTAAATGAAAATTTTTTGTAGATAAATATTGCGTCTAAACACAACTACCTTAAATTACAATAAAGATGAAGTAAAAATTATTGGTAATTTTTTATGCATAAAAAGGGCCCACCTTCGCACAAATGTGTTATTGACGTATGTTATGAAGATGTTATTCCTGATTAACATTCTAAAGGTTTTAGTCGGCAGTCGTTCTTGATTCAAAAGTTATTAACAAATAAATGAGAAATATTGACATAAAGATTCTACTTTATTTGTTCACCGATTTGCTTTATTTTTAAATATGTTATAGGGGAGATCTTCCCGAGTAATTTTGTATATATATATAAGGGTCGGACTCAAATAGTTTTGGAGATACAGGCTGAAAAAGGATAAAAATAAATACAAAAATAAGGTAAACCTTCGGAAAACCCACCTATATGAAATAATGGGTAAGAATATCCAATTCCTACGTATTTTTACCTCCTGAACACGAATATGAAACTTAAAAATGGCGGTCGAACTCGCAAGTTGAAGAAAAACGCAAAAAAGGTAAATTAAAGGTAAATAAAAAAGAGGTAAACAATTTAAATTTATATAGAATTCAATACAATTTAATACAATTAAAAAATATCACAAATGTATGTGTACACACACACACACACACGCGGGGGATGCAAGGGGGGCCTTCGGTCCCCCCCCCCGCAACCACCCCGCCGGTAGGCAAGGTGGACCTCGCTTTACAACTTACAGCATATATCCATTGTGATTGAACTCTTCGCAATGCGTCCCTACTGGCGTGGTTGCGAGAGGGGGGCCGAAGGCCCCCCTTGCATCGCCCGCGTGTGTGTGTGTGTGTGTACACATACATTTGTGATATTTTTTAATTGTATTAAATTGTATTAAATTCTATATAAATTTAAATTGTTTACCTCTTTTTTATTTACCTTTAATTTACCTTTTTTTGCGTTTTTCTTCAACTTGCGAGTTCGACCCCCATTTTTAAGTTTCATATTCGTGTTTAGGAGGTAAAAATACGTAGAAATTGGGTATTCTTACCCATTATTTCATATAGGTGGGTTTCCGAAGGTTTACATTATTTTTATATTTATTATTTTTATCCTTTTTCAGCCTATATCTCCAAAGCTATTTGAGTCCGACCTTTATATATATATATATATATATATATATATATATATATATATATATATGTATATATATACGAAATTACTCGGAAAGATCTCCCCTATAGCATTTAAAAATAAAGCAAATCGGTGATGAACAAATAAAGTAAAATCTTTATGTCAATATTTCTCACATTTATTTGTTAATATCTTTTGAATAAAGAACGACCGCCGGCTAAAACTTTCAGAATGTTAATCAGGAATAACATCTTCACAACATATGTCAATAACACATTTGTGCGAAGGTGGGACCCTTTTATGCATAATTACCCAATTTAAATTTACATAACAAGACCGTAAAACAAAATCATTAGCTCACTGTTTCTGTCGCTAAGGTAGGATACTAGGTTATTGTTAATTCATTGTGGAAATATTTTAACACATTAATGTATCTTATATTAATGTATCTTATATAACCAATTAATGTATAATATCTTATACAGGGTGAGTCAAAAGTATATTTTAAAAATTTGTGAGCGTGTTCCTGGATAAAAAGGAAGAACAAATGTTTATATGAACATATGGTCGCAAATGCTTTGTTGTCGAGATAATGGACATAAATCAGCAGTATCAAATAATGCTTTATTTGAACGTTTACAATTTTGTTATTGTTTTGTTTGTTTTTTGTTTTTTCTTTGTTTTTTTCTATCAAACACCAGTTAACAATGAAGAGGATCTATGGGCACGTGTGCAGGATGCTTGCAGGATGGTCCGTAGAAATCCTGGTGTTTTCGAACGACTGCGCCAGTCATGCGGACGTCGTGCTCAAGCATGTGTTGAAAATGATAGAGGACATGTAGAACATCTCTTATAAACAACAATAACAAAATTGTAAACGTTCAAATAAAGCATTATTTGATACTGCTGATTTATGTCCATTATCTCGACAACAAAGCATTTGCGACCATATGTTCATATGAACATTTATTCTTCCTTTTTATCCAGGAACACGCTCACAAATTTTTAAAACATACTTTTGACTCACCCTGTATATCCAACATATTAACGTATCGTAAGATTAAAAGATTAAATTAATGTTATATAACTATTGTTGTGATATATAACTATTGTTTACTTTTAACAAGGATTGCCGATTAAGAAAATTTAAAGCATTGGTCGAAATATATTTAATTCTAATATTTTTAAAGAAATATATTATTATAATAAGCACCAATGATCGAAAGATCATAACATAATTAACCTCTAAAAATACCTTACAAAGGTAAAAAAAGTACGCCAAGTACAAAAAATTTATATTTAATATATTTAATAAAAATATCCCTAAAAATAATTTACAAAAATTTTCCCTAAAAAAATAGTTCTAAAAGAAAAACAAAACTAAATATGAAATCAATAACACAGGCACACAAAAAAAAATATTTCATGAACCAGAGGGTAGACCCCACTATTCTTAGGTTTTTGGGGTCGCTGAAACCGAATATGACCATAAAAAATGATTTCAATTGCCCGTTTTCCCGCTAGCACCCCCTTACCACCCCCTGACGGGGGTTAAATGTAAAATTTTCGTAAAAAATTAAGATGTATATGTATTTCTATGTTTTTTGGGACGCTGAAACCGAAAATGATAACAAAAAATGAATTTAACCCCTCTCTTACCCGCTAGCACCCCCTTACCACCCCCTGAAGGAGGTTGAATTTTAAATTTTTATACAAAATTAAGATGTATGTGTATTTCTATGTTTTTTGGGACGCTAAAACCGAATTATGATTTCTGTCCTAATCATAACCGTATTCATTTTACCTTTTGATATTTTTAACTTATCACCTTATTCTAGACAAGATATTTAAATTTCGTTTTCCGTGTGCATTTTGTTTTTTCTTTGATTTTAATGTTTTTGCTCTTCACCGACCAGTCTTATTTACGTTTAGAAGATAGTAGAACCAAATCATAAATACATCTAAGAGCTGATATTTCTGATCGGTGAAGTATTGACGTTTACAACATAGGAGCTGGAGGTACTCTTAGACTTGTCTAATTAACAGGTAATTGACTTTGGATCGATGTAATTTTGAGCGTTGAGCCCATGAAAACTTTGATTCTCCTCTTTTTTACTCCCGACTGCTGCCAACCTACGTTGGCAAAAAGACGGAGGGAGTATGCGTTTCACCGAGCTCGGATAACATTTTGTTATCATTTTCGGTTTCAGCGTCCCAAAAAACATAGAAATACATATACATCTTAATTTTTTACGAAAATTTTACATTTAACCCCCGTCAGGGGGTGGTAAGGCGGTGCTAGCGAAAAAACGGGCAATTGAAATCATTTTTTATGGTCATATTCGGTTTCAGCGACCCCAAAAACCTAAGAATAGTGGGGTCTACCCTCTGGTTCATGAAATATTTTTTTTTTGTGTGCCTGTGTAATTAACTAGCCAAGTACATTGAAGCAATTGATAGAGATTTGTAATTTGAAATATTTGTCACAAATTCAATCTTGCATTTATGTATTATAAATTTTCGACAAAATATTAAAATGATTTTCAAAATAAGATTTCAATGCTTTATATGATATATAAAAATACATTATTATGATCCAAATTCAAATAAATATTTGTACAATATATGAAATAGCACTAATATATTGCGGATTTTATCATAAATAGTAAGTCATAAAATTACTTAACCTTTACAATAACGTTGATTACATTAATCGGCAATTTTGAATTTAAAAGTGTCTCGTGAAAAACTAATTGATTTGTTTTGAGATCATAAGTTTTACCAAGTAAATCCGGAACTAAAGAAATGAAAAAAAGTTACATACAAAAACTTGATTCGGATAGCATTATAATATATTTATTATTAATAAATATTTAATTTTGAAATTAATTCTGTTTTACCAAGTAAGCTTGCAATTAAAAAAGTTAAAATCAAAATAACAAAAACTTGGCGTGCTCTCGTCGTATCACATAATTCACATAATTTTATTTTAGTAAATATTTAAAATTAAGATTCGCAAATTATATTTCTGTAATTGTTAATTATACAGTGATGGGAAAAAGTTCCGGAACGGTTAAATAACTTTTGAACGGTTCAAGATAAAGGGCTAAAATTTATATGAGTTCAATGGGACTATAATATCGATCGTTTAACGACAAAACCCCTCATCCAGCCCCCAATGGGGGGCAGGGGGCGACGGGGGGGCGAATTTTTGTAATGGCACGGGGGTCGAGTGACGGCTCATTTGAAAGGGTTTTTCAAGACGAATACAACGGATTTTGGAAAAGTTCGCTACGATTTTTTTTCGCGGACTTATAATGATTTAAAAGTAGTCGGTTGCGACAGCCCACGAACGGACGGGATAAAAATTTCCATGGAATTTTTATTGATTCAAAATTGTCTCAGACGCGCGCGCGCGCGCGTGTGTATGTGTGTGTGTGTGTGTGTGTGTGTGTGAGAACCTGCTGACATTGATGAATTGCGAGCAAGAATAATAGATATTTCTAATTTAATAACACCAGAAATTTTGCGCAACGTACAGGAAAGTATCTACATACGTATGGCGCACTGCCAAGGAGTAAACGGGCATCAGTTTGAGCACTTAATACATTAAACACAACACATACGCAGAAGCACATACATCAGAGGAGGTTTGGAGTCAATAAATACCATGGAAATGACGAGCTATGGGGTCCCTGTCTCTGCTGTGACACACACGCACACACACACACTCACACACACACACGCACGTGAGAGGCTAGGGGATTACTCACGTTAAACCAACATCCCGAAGGGATCAGTTTCCTGCTACGTCCACGTCGTTGATCCTGGATGACGCCGAGAGCAGGACAAACACACAGTCATACACACACACACGCGCGCGCGCGCGTCTGAGACATTTTTGAATCGATAAAAATTCCATGGAAATTTTTATCCCGTCCATTCGTGGGCTGTCGCAACCGACTACTTTTAAATCATCATAAGTCCGCGAAGAAAAATCGTAGCGAACTTTTCCAAAATCCGTTGTATTTGTCTTGAAAAACCCTTTCAAATGAGCCGTCACTCGACCCCCGTGCCATTACAAAAATTCGCCCCCCCGTCGCCCCCTGCCCCCCCCTGGGGGCTGGATGAGGGGTTTTGTCGTTAAACGATCGATATTATAGTCCCATTGAACTCATATAAATTTTAGCCCTTTATCTTGAACCGTTCAAAAGTTATTTAACCGTTCCGGAACTTTTTCCCATCACTGTATATTTGTAATTATAATGTTTACTAATCATAACAATATGAATATTATGATGCGACGAGAGCACGCCAAGTTTTTGTTATTTTGATTTTAACTTTTTTAATTGCAAGCTTACTTGGTAAAACTTAGGATTAATTTCAAAACTCAATATTTATTAATAATAAATATATTATAATGCTATCCGAATCAAGTTTTTGTATGTAACTTTTCTTCATTTCTTTAGTTCCGGATTTACTTGGTAAAACTTATGATCTCAAAACAAATCGATTAGTTTTTCACGAGACACTTTTAAATTCAAAATTGCCGATTAATGTAATCAATGTTATTGTAAAGGTTAAGTAATTTTATGACTTACTATTTATGATAAAATCCGCAATATATATTAGTGCTATTTCATATATTGTACAAATATTTATTTGAATTTGGATCATAATAATGTATTTTTATATATTATATAAAGCATTGAAATCTTATTTTGAAAATCATTTTAATATTTTGTCGAAAATTTATAATACATAAATGCAAGATTGAATTTGTGACAAATATTTCAAATTACAAATCTCTATCAATTGCTTCAATGTACTTGGCTAGTTAATTATTGATTTCATATTTAGTTTTGTTTTTCTTTTAGGAGAACTATTTTTTTAAGGAAAATTTTTGTAAATTATTTTTAGGGATATTTTTATTAAATATATTAAATATAAATTTTTTGCATGCAAGATGGAATATTTTTTATGTACTTGGCGTACTTTTTTTACCTTTGTAAGGTTTTTTTAGAGGGATATCACACCTTTTTGTAAAAATTATATTTTTTCTGCAAAAAATATATATGCATTTTTAGCACTTCGAGGCCAACTACACTTTTGTATTACTAAATCATTTATTAATTGCCATTCAGTACCTTTAGCACGTACAATGTTTGTGTAATGTCCATCGAGTATATTTTTACCTTCATGAAAAATTCCACTAATGACTTTATATGTATTTCCACCAATACATATCTTTTCCGTAGGTACAGCTTTAATTTTTAAATCTGTTATTTTAATAATTTTTATATCATTGATTTTAAATAATAGTAACTGTAAGATAATAATACTTTTTGTCTCTATTATATTAGTCTTTTCAAGCAAAGAAATAGCACTACAATTGGTACATATTTTTTCAACATTATTCCAACGTGAAAAACTATATTGTATTAATTCTTGTAGAGTATATGATTTCTTTAAATTTTCAGGTAATTGAAGTAATAATATATAATTTGTATGCCTTTTTATATTTGTATAATTGCATACCTTACATCGTGATGTTATGTTCAATTGATTTTCAACTACATTCTTTATGTTATCTATGCTATTAATTAGATCTGTATAAAGTATTAATTAATACGAGAACATTTATAGATATTTTAAGTATATTAAAATAAAATCTAGAATATTTTATATGTTATACTAATATAATTTAAAAATTTAAATAATTTAGATAATTTAGAATAAGAGAGAGAGAGAGAGAGAGAGATTCGTAATATAAATAAATGAAATGAATTATTGAATGAATAAAATAAATAATTGCAGACCCGAGATAACATCACATAAACAGAACCATTGAAATTGAAATTGAAATAAGCGATCTCGGCATCACAGCACATCGTAAAGTAATTATTGACGACAGCTGTGTTTCATAAAATGTTTCGCCGTCTATTGATGACAACCGTAGTTAAAGAATTAACTGTCCATTGATTTTAATACTCTGTTGTTGCTATACAGCGAAAATTAGATCAAACTTCAAATTTTATCTCGAAAATATTATATTTCTAAGAAGTGACATTGAAAAGATGATTTGTTGTTTTATTGAATTTAATAGATATTATCAAGCTGATATAAATAAATTAATTATTGAGGAATAAATTGTAAGCAGATATTAAAATTGGAATGTTTGTTCTTTATGATATTTCATTAAACATTCGACATGCATATTTTTGTATCTTATATAAGATTTACGCTTTAATGTATTAACTAGTATCAACTATTCTGTACATTCATAAATATTAACACATACAATTGTAATTTTCTTTCAAGTCTTTTTTACATTATGTTTTGGAGCTTTTTCCTATTTCAAATTATATATATAAATTTTTGTACGTACTTATATTATTTCTAAAGAGAATAAGTTTTTATAAATTTATAAATATTTGAAAATATATCTATATCTATTATTGTGCATTAATT
The DNA here is from genome assembly GCA_023638675.1 of Camponotus pennsylvanicus. NCBI lineage: Eukaryota > Metazoa > Arthropoda > Insecta > Hymenoptera > Formicidae > Camponotus > Camponotus pennsylvanicus. The sequence goes on along the minus strand of JALHBL010000720.1, from coordinate 178,916 downwards.
TAGAAAGAAACTATTATATACACACTTATTTTAATTATTAAAAATATTCTTATGCAGAATATCTCTTTAATAATACAAAAACATTTTTGAAAATAAAAATGTTATATATCATTTAATATATGAATGGACTGTATGAGTCACAAGAGGAGACCGGTTAATATCACATAATTATTTTCAATATTATTTAACAAACCGTGATTAACGTGTTTATCCCAATTTTTTGGAAATAAAGCAATTGATTTATAGCGAGAGAGAGAGAAAATTTAATTTTATGCACTAATGCACACTAGTGCATATTGTAAAGGTCGTCATATATAAAATTACAGTAATATAATTAAAATAATAAAGTAATTAATACTATAAGTTGTTATAATATGTTATATTATATTAATTATAAAATTATTATATAAGTTATTAGATAAAGTTATTCAGTACAAATAACGATAATAATAGCTCGTACAATTAATTATTTTATTTATTTACGTGCTATTGTACACTTATGTATACTTATGTGTGTTCATTGTATACTTACTTATATTAGTGTAAAAGCGCTGCCGTGTTACGTATCGCATGATTCAAAATGCATTATGTGAATGTACAGAAAACGTGTAAATCACTTTTTTTAAGTCCATTATTACTTTTCTTATAATCAGAATATTTTTTTATATAATAAATGTTCTTCTTATGCCAAAGAGAAGGTTACGCAAAAATAAATTAATATAAGAAGCTAATAAGATAAAGTTTAATAAGATTTATTAAACAATTATATGTATATAATTATATTTATTTATATATAGAATTATTTTTCTTTTATATATATATATATATATATATATATATATATATATATATATAACTTTGTCTTATATATATACATTTTTTGACAAACAATTCTTAAAGATTTTAATTCTTTTTGAAATAACGAGTATCTCCGCGGAGAAAAATAAATTGCAAACGGAATGGAGCTAATAAGGTGTCATGGTAACAGATCGGATTGATCATTCAAAGTCAGTTATTACTGTGATCGCTAGCCAAAACGCTACCATGTTACTTATCGCTTGATTCAAACTGCATTATACGAAGATTAGAGAAAACGTGTAATTGTGTACGAATAGAGGACTTTAAAAAACATATGTGGTAACACATACGAACAAATTGCCACAATTACATTTTTAATAAAAAATAAAACTAAAGATATAGCAAATATCTAAGTGAATTCGATTACACTGTGCGCTTGAGTATGGATGAAAATGTTACAAGATTGGTAATTCTATAATTTCTTTGATCGTTTGTAATTTGATTGTGATTATCTTTTCATCGACTGCTTTTCTAAGTCGATTTAAAAAATCTATTTTAATATCCCTTATTAATAGTAAGGGATATTAAAATAGATTTTTTAAAGATTTTAATTCTTTTTGGAATAACGCCGAGAATTTCTGCAGAGAAAAATAAGCAAATACTTAAGTGAATTCGATTACACGCTGCGTGTGCTTGAATATGGCTGAAAATGTTACAAGATCTATAATTCTATAACTTCTATGATCGTTTGTAATTTGATTATGGTTATCTTTTTATCGACTGTTTTTCTACTATAATATTAATGAAAAAGAAAAGCTGATAATAATTATATTTCTGTATTCGCGATACAATCCAATGAATATGTACCATTTTGCATTGTCATTTGTTCTCTTAAAAAAAATAGAAGTTATTTACTTACTAATTCTCTAATTTAATCTTAAGATATATACTGTGATCGTGACCATAAAGAGAAATCTAAAAACATAATATTAGAAGATAATAACTTGCAATTCGTTAAAACTGAGTTTTAAGGAATTTATCGAAAATATATGTATATATATGAATTAATATCAATTCGATTAGCACATCAGAATTAGTAGAGTAAGAAAAACAACTAACTGAGGATTTAACGGGAACCGATTGAGTGTAAACATTTAGGAAAAATGCAAATTATGTTTGGAACAATTTTATGTTTTATTGAAAGGTTTAGTACTGACAAAGGCAACTATCACGCCGAAGGATTATACCACTTCAAACAGCCTCCAGAAAGAAAGTGTTTCCATGTGTCCGAATTTAAATTTCACGCAGGTAAGAGATATTTTTCGCTTAGTTAAGAAACAATTGAATGTTATTGGAGCTAGTAGTGTAACTAAAAATGAATGATAATAAATTATATATTCTATCTATACAGGGTGATTCTAAATAACTTTATGTTTTTGCAAAAACATAATCTTGACCGAATTCTAAGACGATTTTTCCTTTGGCAAAATTTTGTGCAAAGCATAGTTTTTGAATTATTAAGAGAAATATTTAACTTATTACGGGTCGGATACAAGAGGCAGGCAAGGGCGGCGCAACTGACCGTTAGACGCGGGCGCTCACGCAGAGCGCCTTCGGCGATCAGCTGGTCGCTATACTATGCACGGACATACATGCGAATACATACATTCTCTCTCTCTCTCACTCTCATTCGCTCACTTACCCGTTTTTTTTTTTTTTTTTTTTTTTACGAGGGGAAAATGCATTTTATGCATACTCACCGGTCGGTCCGGTGAGTTATGTGGGACTCGAGTACCAAGTCTAATTACCAACTCGGTACTCCCTACCCACTAAAAACCCCTCTTTTTTTACGAATTTCCTCTGCGACACTATCTGACTTCCCAAGATCTGTTTTGACACAACGCCAAAGAATAATTATTGTTACCCTGTTCGATGACTTCTGCTAATTATTGCTGTAGTTTCTTGAGAAATAAATATTCCTATAGATCGCACTTTCACTCAAATTTAACGTAGATATCACACGTTACAAAAGACAGAGACATCCACACTAAATAATTAATCGAAAGTTTTTCTTTTTATAAACTGTACTCTTTTGTAAACTTCAACGTAACCACATTTATTCACTCACTCGATAAAACGAGAATTTACTAAACTATCACTATCTTTATCACTAATCACTATCAATCACTGCCGAATAATCACCGTTAGCAATTAACGCGCGTATAATATTATTATTATCATACGATATACATACATCATATGATATTCAAAATTAATTAAAATAAATGAATGTTTTTAAAATATTGAATATTTTACTATTAATATTAAATATTAATAGTAGATAATAATATAATAGATAATAGATAATAATAATATTATACGCGCGTTAAATGTTTAATATTGTATGTTGGCCGCGTTCTTCGGTCAAACACATGATTACGTTCGGCAGCGCTGTTAGTACCTTAACCTACCGTAACCTAACATAACTACAGTACCCCGAATAAATATCGTCGCGTTGTCGCGTTGTTGCGTCGTCGCGTCGTGTAATAACGTGTGTGTCCGCGTGTATTTCTTTCATCGAGGGATTTTTAATTGCTAACGGTGATTATTCGGCAGTGATTGATAGTGATTAGTGATAAAGATAGTGATAGTTTAGTAAATTCTCGTTTTATCGAGTGAGTGAATAAATGTGGTTACGTTGAAGTTTACAAAAGAGTACAGTTTATAAAAAGAAAAACTTTCGATTAATTATTTAGTGTGGATGTCTCTGTCTTTTGTAACGTGTGATATCTACGTTAAATTTGAGTGAAAGTGCGATCTATCGGAATATTTATTTCTCAAGAAACTACAGCAATAATTAGCAGAAGTCATCGAAGAAGGTAACAATAATTATTCTTTGGCGTTGTGTCAAAACAGATCTTGGGAAGTCAGATAGTGTCGCAGAGGAAATTCGTAAAAAAAGAGGGGTTTTTAGTGGGTAAGGAGTACCGAGTTGGTAATTAGACTTGGTACTCGAGTCCCACATAACTCACCGGACCGACCGGTGAGTATGCATAAAATGCATTTTCCCCTCGTAAAAAAAAAAAAAAAAAAAAAACGGGTAAGTGAGCGAATGAGAGTGAGAGAGAGAGAGAATGTATGTATTCGCATGTATGTCCGTGCATAGTACAGCGACCAGCTGATCGCCGAAGGCGCTCTGCGTGAGCGCCCGCGTCTGACGGTCAGTTGCGCCGCCCTTGCCTGTCTCTTGTATCCGACCCGTAATAAGTTAAATATTTCTCTTAATAATTCAAAAACTATGCTTTGCACAAAATTTTGCCAAAGGAAAAATTGTCTTAGAATTCGGTCAAGATTATGTTTTTGCAAAAACATAAAGTTATTTAGAATTACCCTGTATAACAAGATAAGACAAAATAAAACAATTCAATATAAAAGAAAAAGTACGTAAGATGTAAAAAAAAAGATGGATAGTTTCGAAATTTTATTTTTTCAAATGGATGTTATATAGTATATTAAATTTAATTAAAACGATATTTTACAATTTGACTATTATTTTCTCTCTCTCTCTCTCTCTCTCTCTCTCTCTCTCTCTATATATATATATATATATATATATATATATATATATATAATAAAATTATTATTTCTAAAAGTAACAATTTTTAAATTTAATGAAGTTTTCTGCCTACTATCTGCTACATTAATATATACATACGATGACACTAACAATATATTTTTGTTATTTTTCTTCCATTAAAAAAATTTTTTTATTTTTTTAGATATTTATAATAATATTTATTGATATATAGTAAGATTTATACTAATGTAGATTTTATTTTATGAAATTAATTTAAAAAGTTAGCATCATTTCTTTGTGCTAAGGATAATTATATAACGGAACAGAGCTACTAAATATCGAGTTACATTTAATAATTAGAGATTTGGCTCAAGTAATCGAAAAATTAAAAAGAAAATGGCATAAGAGCCAACGCGCGGTAGTTTTAGCGCAGAGAAGCAACAACACTTCTTTCTTTTTTCAATATTAGTTTATTAAAAAACATATTATAATAACAAAAAGCGAACGTTTCGGATCATCTTTTGATCCTTCTTCAGCGCGATGTTGAGCGGCATACTATATTATTAATTGTAAAAAGCGCGGAAGCCATCTTCTGGTAAGCCATGCTTCTAACTATTAATTTAAGCAAAAAAGCTTATTCACGTGTAATATCTTTCGGAATTTATTTTATTATTTTTACTCGATTTATTAGATCTGCTGTGACGTCGCATAGCATAACTATAGTATATTTAATTGATTGTTGGAGGCAGAGCGCTTGCTAGACCTCCGCGGGATGCAATTTAGCGTCACCTACGTGTCGAAAACAAATTCGTTTAATGTAACGCGTCACTATCTGTAATATATATTGTTAACATCGCGCTGAAGAAGGATCAAAAGATGATCCGAAACGTTCGCTTTTTGTTATTATAATGTGTTTTTTAATAAACTAATATTGAAAAAAGAAAAAAGTGTTGTTGTTTCTCTGCGCTCCAACTACCACGCGTTGGCTCTTATGCCATTTTCTTTTTAATTTTTAGATTCTTTATAATTTAAATTACAATTTGAATGGGCGGGACCTCTGTACCGTCCGGTCAGATGGCAATGATCGCGTACGCGTGTATCGTCTTCCACGAATGGTTCTTCACATATATGACATTGAGTAGCGTGATGAAATTTTTCCCACTCTTCGGGTGCTAAATCTACCATAGGGACATTAGTAGTTAAAATAGTCTTAACGCGAATTGCTATATTTTTAAGGACTTCGACGAACCATGCTATACAATCGGCACTGCGACGCGAATGGTACGCGGATAATGATTCGTCGTACGAACAATGTACATAATAAGCTATACTAAATACCCTATGGTGTTGATACGCGTTCTTCTCTTCCTCCATCTTGGTCAAAACGCATTCCAAATCGGCGTACACGATGAATGGAAGCCGCTCCTTCCGATTAAAGTTGTTAAACTCGAGCCACTTGTCCTTATCGCTCGGTAATCGGATAGCGCAGTCATTCATCTTTCCACAGTCGACCGTATGTGACTGCAACTTGTCGTACGACCTAAAGTAATGCAGGCACCTGTAAAAGAAAAACATTTTTTTAAATTAAAATTTGAACAATTTCATATATAACTTATAATTATATAAATTATACGTACACCGATCACAGATATATCTTTGACCGTTGTGTTTGCTCAGTTGCGTGCTCACGAGCCGGGATAAGTTCTTGATCCACGCGAAATGTCCTACGTTGTTGCCGTCTTCCACGTATAGCAGATTCACATGCTTATCCCGCTTTTGTTCCGTAAGACGTATCGGAACAATGCCTTCGTTTTTAATGCTGTACACGTTGATCGAAACGTCGTTAACAAGTTCAAATTTCTTAATCTGATTCACAGTCACTGGAAACTCAATGTCCCGGAGATTCAGCACTGTCGCGTAATGCGGATACGAGGATTCCCGTTCCGCGTTCCTTTCTGCGGGATATAGAGCGGCGACCACTGCCCACGCAAAACACGCATTGTCCTTTGATTGCACGTTAATCACCGCTCTTTTCATCATAATCTCCCGCGGTAATTTAATGTGACATCCCGCGCGCATAGGATTATACTTATTTATATTTACAGTCAAGTTTAATATTCGCGACAATGCCCACCCGCGTTCCTGAAACTCTTCCAGCGATGCTAGGGTGGGCTCGATGACGCACCATTCGTACCACTCGCGTAAATCGGATGTGCGAAAGAGTTCATAGTTTCTCGTATTGATACTTTTGTTGGCATGTTTATCTCCGGTCACGAATTCACCGTTAAATATAGTATTCACTTTCACGTTATAATGTTTCGTCATAATGTTCTTCACATGTTCTAACACAATGTCTTTGGCATCCTCGAGAAATTGGCGAGGTTCGATGTGATTATAGTTTATCACCGCACCAGTCAGTACGCGACTCTCGAACGCCGTATCAGTCTCGCGCCACACTAGTCCATTTTGACGCGCGCTACATCCGGCACCCGCGTGTACAAAACGTCTGTGTAGAAAATTTTTCAGACCTTCGAGGCGCGGGATCTGAGCAATCAGCGATTGTCGATTTCCGATCGATAATCGCGGTCGATTGATTCGATTTTGCTCTTCCAACGACTCGATATACGTATCGCATCGTTGCTCCCACACAATGTAGTCTTCCAGCGAATTCACCAAAGTGGATTGCTCTCGCAAACTTTGTTCCTCCATATTGTAACAGACTTGCGAAAAGCGCTTTCCAATGACTATTCTAATGTACTTTAGCGAAAATACTGGTGGGGTGTGCCTCTTTATCATGATTTATATTCTCCTATATTGTTTTATCATCGAATATTCTAGAATGTTTCATCTTAAAAAAATTCCCCGGAATAGCGTGTGCAATTTAACCTTGATATTTTCGCGTTTTGTCATGTACATGTGAAAAATCTAACGTGATTGCATCAGGAGCAGCCGTACATCGGCGCTTGATTTTAGCGCATTCAGCTAAATCTTTGTCTAGGGGTGATGCGCGTTTTAACCTTGGCGGTTATTTTTTTCGCGTTTTGTCACGTACAATGGATCGCATCGGGAGCAGCCGTACGTCGGCGCTTGAAAATTTTTGTTATATTCAGCTAAATCTTTGTTCTGGGGATGATGATATCATCGCAGAAATACATCGGCGCGACAAAATTTTAGAGGAAATTAAAATGTTGCGTCAGCAATAATCCCCTGTACAAAAAGCCATGTCCTGGGTGTCTCCTCTCTGGGAAACGTTCTGCATATAATGCTGCTGCTCGTCTTTGGTTTTTATGACATTCGCCATAAATTAATAACATATCGACGAGTTCTTGATTTCCGTATTGCATATCCTCCATTTTCAGATATTGCACACAACAATTGACAATCAGATTTGATTATACTAAAACATTACAAGCGCGAGTGGTAGGGTATAAACAAATAAAATTTTCATACCACTGCATATACGGTGCAATACGGAAATCAAGAACTCATCGATATGTTATTAATTTATGGCGAATGTCATAAAAACCAAAGACGAGCAGCAGCATTATATGCAGAACGTTTCCCAGAGAGGAGACACCCAGGACATGGCTTTTTTTATAGTTTATGTGTAAGATTATGCGAACATGGCACGTTGCATGCTTCACGGAAGCCACAGCGAGTCCCATCAAGAGCAAGAGAATCAATTGATGCAGTGAGGATGGCACTCGAAAATAACCCGCACACCAGTACACGAGCCATTGGACGTGATCTACAAATAAAATATACAAAAGTGCATAGAATTATTAAAAAAGATCTCGGATGGAAACCATTCAAAAGACATACAAGTCAAGGTTTATTTCCTGGCGATTTTGCTCGTCGTGAAACATTCTGCGATTGGATGTTAAACCAGGTAAGTGTATGAATGATTTGAATAAAATGTAATAGACATGCAATGAGTATATTATTTCATTTATGTCAATATCTTTCAGATTGACCTTGATAATGTGGTAAATGATGCATTTTTAAAAAAAATTTTGTGGACAGACGAGTGCGTATTTCATAGTGACGGACGCATTAACCGACATAATGAACATCATTATGCTGAAGAAAACCCTCATTGCCGCAAAACAACTCATATCCAAGGATATTACAGTGTTAATGTTTGGGCGGGCATTCTGGACGATATGATTATTGGGCCGTTCTTTTTCCCAGAAAATCGTCAATGGAGAAATATATGCTGATTTCATCGAGCATACATTAGATGACTTTTTGGAAGATGTACCGCTAGCTTTGCGGAGAACCATAATTTTCCAACAAGATGGTCATCCTGCCCATACTTCAATTGTCGCCCGTACCATCTTAAACAGGAAATTTCCAAACAGATGGATTGGCAAATAAAGTAATTTCCAGGAGTGGCCGCCGCAATCTCCGGATCTGACACCGTTAGATTTTTTTCTGTGGGGATACTTAAAAGACCAAGTATATCAAACTTTACCACAAAATAGAAACGATTTAATTAATCGTATACTAACTGCCTTTTTGCAAGTATCGCCACAAATGTTAAGCAGAGTGCGAGAAAGTTTTGTGCGACGTGTTGTTTTATGTGAAGAGCACAATGGAGGTTACTTCGAACACCTACTGTAAATAAATTATATTAAAATAAGTTTCAATTTTATAATTATATATATATATATATATATATATATATATATACGTGTTTTTTCCTTTTAAATAAAAGTTAATTAGACATTACTTAATATTTAACTAACAATTATTAATATTATAATATATATAATGTAACATTAATTTTATTGTAAAATATATAACTTAATATAACTCTCAACATTATATTTCAATAATCCTTATTTATATATGATTACAATAATATTATACTATTAATATTATTAAAATATTAATAATATTATAATATTATAACATTATAATATTATTAATACTCTTTTATAATATTATTAATATTATTTTTAATAAATATTATTGTAATTATATATAGATAAGGATTATTGAAATATAATGTTAAGAGTTATATTATGTTGTTATATATTTTACAATAAAATTAATTCACGACAAATCTTATCAAAAAATTTAATATTGTGTGTGTGTGTGAAAAAAAATATATATAAAGTATAAATTTTAAACATACACTTTTATAAAATGTTATACGACAATAGTTTATAATTCTTTTACGAAAAATATATTTTTCGTTGTAAAATTTCTTCTTCTAACAGCTTATTACGCGTTCATAGCATGACAGCTTGTATATATAATACGTCGATAATTGTGCGCGAATGATCTATATTGCCTATCCTATATTATCGGCTTTGCGCGCCTATGGGCAGGCAACCCGTCGTAATGACCTGTATGTTAACGCAACACCCTGTACATCACAATTTGCGATACTATTTGAATTAATAATAATTCGATTAGTATTACATAATACAATTAGTATTACATCAATCGCGCGTGTGAAAGGTTCACTGAAGAAATCAACATGAATTTTTACGGTTCCGATTCGAAACGGCGAAACTCCACCGTGTAAGAATGCGACATGTAAGAAAAAAGATTTAAAAATTTTGTTTATTAAAATTTTCTTAAATATTGGTCTAATTTATATATATTTTTATAGCATTCAGCTTCGTCGTGCGGCTCGCATACTTGGAAGAAGATACGCTCTAACCCCAATGTCGTATAAATATTTAGACATTGGAATAAGCGTTGGAGCTGTATCGTACGTGGAGCTGATTCTCGGCGATAATCGAGGCAATCAAATAGTGCTGCCTTTTTCAACGTGGAATTTGTTAATGCAGAAACAAGCAGACATTGACTGTTTTCTACAATCGACTGCTACCCCATTAAGGATTGGAGGTCTAACGATCGAAATGCATATTTTGCATCAATCAAAAATTGTAAAACTCACATTATGTGACAATTCTTTGTATATGAAACCACAAACATTATTACATTTATTTAATTTTGAAAATTGTATCGATCATATGCACAATTGGTTATGCGAGAATACCTATCTCGTAAATGAAAAATTTAAACAATTTGAAACTGTATTACAACATAACAATATTACTACTGTATGCGATGCTGTAAAAACGATACGCAAGAGTGATGTCTTTAACAGCGAATCATTAATTGATTGTGAATTACTAACATGCGCTGTAAATGGTATTCTTTACGATGCTTGCAATAAATAATTATTTTTATTCCATCTGTGATTTTAATTCTTTCCTTCCATATGAATAAGAATAGTTGATACTTTTCTTAACATGCTCCGCCAAAGATGTAGAGAAATGCTGAGATAGATGAGACGTGATGCTCTAATTAGAATGAGACAAAAGATATTAAAAGATAATTAATGAAGAGGAGCCTGCGACATTAGAATATTATTTCTTTCGTTCTTCTGTGTTTCGTTGGTCTTGTGTTTCGTTGGTCACGTATAATGGCTGAAGAAGACGTTATTATCATCGATGACGATACGGATGATGATGAATATTGGATGGAGAGAGAGAGAGGAGAGAGGAAAGAGAAATGGATGAGATGGAAAGAGAGAGAGGAGAGAGAAATGGAGGAGGAATCATTCGATGGAGAATCTGATTTCCGTTTTCGGATTAGTCAAGATGAAGAATTACTTCGAATAGAGCGGGAACAACTTTCAAAGAAGAATCTGGAAACTTCAATCGTTCAGTTTATAAGACATCAAGAGCTCGGGTTGGAAAAACCTCGCACAAATTCGTTGAGGACATTTCTCCTAGCTCGAGAAATATGTGCGCGAGAATTTGTAAAATATCATGGATGTAAATGTTTCAATATAGAACCTAATCATTCTAAAGTAAAATGTATTGGAAACAAACTGCGTGAAAATCTCTAATTAATAAAAGATTTTGAAAAACTGGGAGAAGATGAGCATGAGAATATACTACGGCGGAAATTGGAAACGTTGAAGGTAAAATATTTTTGTCGATGTGTAATAAATTTAAAACACTTAAAATTATTATGTTTGATTTTAGAGTTTACGCGATGATATAAATGGCCTACGAGAGGATAAATTGTGCGTATTGTATAAAGATGAATGGAAAATGCCATGGAAAGTATTGTAACTTTCAATTTATAATACATCAAAAGTTCTAAAATAAATTATTAAAAAACTATTCAAATGTATGTCTTTTTCTATTCTAGGAGCGGCCCCCCTCAGCCCTGCGCATCGGCCCCTTAACCTTCCAGGAGCGGCCTCCCCTTAGCCCGGCGCATCCCCCCTTATATATTATTATTACTATTATTATTATTTTATTATTAGACACACACACACACACAAATGTATTTATTATTAACACACATTTTTCATAAATTTATATTTTTAATTGTAAAAAGAAACATATTTATTTATACTTTCCTTGCGCTCCCATCCTTTGGCATCTCTCTCTCGCGCGCTAGTTGTAAGTCTCGCGATATCTTCGTTGCGCGCTCTCTCTCTCGCGCGTTAATCATAAGTCTCACTATCTTCGGCACGCGTCATTGTTCTTTCGCGCTATCTCTTTCTCTCGCGCTTAGATAGAATAAGTATAGTAATCTCTCTCGCACGCGCTATGACACAAAAATGTACACGATTAAATACATTTTATATTTTATATTTAGAATTGAAAAAAAATGTATTTATTTACACACTTTTCCCTTGCGCTCCCATCCCTTGCGCTATCTCTATCACACTCGTCATTATTCTCGCGATATTATCGTTCTCTCTCGCACGCGATATTATCGTTCTCTCTCGCACACGTTGTTCTCGCGCTATCGTTGTCTCTCTCGCACGCGTTATTCTCGTTCTCTCTCGTACGTGTTGTTCTCGCGATATTGTCGTTCTCTGTCTTTCATATGCTCGTCGCTATCACTTACTCACTTACCTTTACGTCGTCCTTCTCCCACCTATGCGCCATCTTACAATGCGTCGTCCTTGTCCCACGTTGATGCCATCCTTGTCGCACTGTCCTCTTCACACACTTAGCGCTATCCTTTTCCCACACGTAGCGCTATCCTTCTCACACCTTCGCACTGTCTTCTTTCCGCGGATCCCCCTTCTCCTCGCGGACCCTTTCGTCCATCGGTCGCGCTGCGGATCCCCCTTTCCCGCGCGGACCCCCTCGTCCATCGGTCGCGCCGCGGTTCTCCCTTTCCCGCGTGTGACGTCACTCACCGCGCGCCGCAATTCCTCCTTCCCCGCGTATGACGTCACTCCCCCCCGCGCCGCGGTTCCCCTCGCACCTCACCCCCCTGAGAGGACCTGAGTTAAAACTCTCCTATAACATCTACTTAAGAACTAAAATAATTAACTATTATTCAGATAATAACTATCCAAATTCAAATATTTATGGAGTGGCATCAGCATCCAGAGGTCATAATTTGATGGTATCTAATTTTGAATCCGACGATGGTTCATCAAGTGAACTCGGTATTAACTCAAATGAAGAACAAAATGTGAATATTATACAAAATCATATAAGCTCTCAAAGTATCAAAGATCATGTAAATAATACAGAATGTGAAAATAATGATTTGGAAAGCGTAAATGCTAATGAAGACAATGGAGGCATTAATGAGGGAATTGAAAACGAAAGAGAAGGAAACGAAATAAGAGAGAAATCGTAATAACAGATGTTAGTGATAGCGAAGACAACAACAGTGACAGTGAAGCCAGTAAGTTTTTACTAAGTTTTCTCTGGTATAATTAAAATTTTATGAGCAATTTATTCTGTTCATAGTCAGATACACAACTCTTATTCTTAATCTAGTATCAATTTATGATACATGATAAACTGTTTGAACACATAATCATTTTTATCATGTCAATTTTATTTTTGTATTTCTTAAACATTGATGTATAATACTTCTAGAAACTTACGAATTAGCCGTGATTAAATTAAAAGAATTGGACGTAAAGGAATATGTTTTTATTCCACAGAAAGTGATCACGGTGAAATCCGATCACTTTCTGACAGAAAAAAATACACACTGAAAGCGATTAAAACTGACTATATTTAGAAAAAACATTATTGAAGGTTCCTTTACATAGTGACGATGATACCTGCAGCCGGTTTAATGATTCTAGTAAAGAGAGCGAATGTAAATATTTTAATTAATTTATTAATTATTGATTTATTAATTATTCATCCAATGAATAATTGTCTATTTGATTTACTTCAGCAATTTTAAATGATGAAGATACAGAATCATGTGCAATGCAAAAGTGTGAAAAAACTTATAAATGTAGTGCAATAAAGACTAGTATGTATTTATTTTGATTTTCAAATTTTGTTACTGCATATTTATTTTAATAAATATTTGTTTATATTGTATTTTTCGATAAAAATTATGTAATTTTTATATATTGCAGCAATCTCAAAAAATATGGAAAAAGAATCAGGGACTTTAAGCAAATGCAATAAACAAAAGTTGAAGAAAATGGAAAGTTTCAATTGTACAACTAAAGGTTAATTGTTTATTTATTACGCGATTGTTTTAACATATATTTAACCATGTTCCGATACACACTGCTGATATTCTAAAAATCTATAGTATAATATATGTAACTGTTTTATACAACTGTTTTTACTTTAAAAGATGTTTTTGAGGATATATATTGTTACGTCCAGACCCTTGAAAGGTCGGGCCATCTGGGAGGACGTAACCTACTTACCCGGTGACATACTTTGCGGGCGTGTATACAGATCGGGTCGAGCGCATTGTCAGGGTCCTGGCACAGGTCAGTGACCAGAATGGTCCCTTTAACTCTGTGAGTGTCCTAGGCCGTTACGCTCGTCGGTCCCTTTTCGGTAAGAGAATCGAATCTCTTTTACTCGGGATGGGACCCTGTGCGATTTCGGTCTTGGGAGAATGAGAGCGGGTAGAAAGAAAATATAAATTTTACCATAAATTAGTTTATTCAATGATTAGCTGGTTGAGAAAGGAAACATATTTACAGACATAATTTTTTCTATGGTAAAATATAATTAAAGTTTTGTGTGTTGTATTTGTGTGTGGGGGGGGGATTTCGCGGGTGTTACATAGGTTCGGGGGTCGTCAGCCAGGATAAGGGAAACCTAACCTTAAGTGATTAATCCTGGCTGGATTATTACAAATTTACTTTTATTTCAAATTTTCTATCTAAACATGTGTATTATAAAGCTAAAGGGGAGAGGACAAAGGGTCAAGGATTGTCAAATTGGATGATGGACGGAGGGAATTTCTTCCACAGGGCTTGAATAGGAACTCCTAATTGAAGGTGGGAGCCAGGGAGATACCAAGGAATTATAGCATTCGAAGGGGCAGTAGTTAGATAGTGAAGGAACTCCTCGTGGTCCACAGGACCGGGACCCACGCGGAAAGATCCTTCGGGAATGGGGAAATCGAGGAAGGGAACTGAGATGAGAAATAACAAAGGGTGAAGATGGGGAGGTTCAGGAGTTTCAGGACGGTTAGAATGTTCCGACGGGGAATCGGGAGGGAAGTCGAAGTCGTGGGAATCTTCTTTAAGGTCGGGAAGATCTCTCGCAAAATCTTCCAGAGCCTCGCCGAATTCAGAAGACTCTGAGGGGGTGGAAGGAGAAGGAGGGACTGAATCAAGGGTGATGACAGGTATGGGGGAAGGAGAGGGAGATCCTAAGGAGGGTGCGGGAGAAGGCAAAGGAGAGGGTTCAAAAACAAGGGTAGAGGGAGTAGCTGGGGAAGGAGAAAGTTCCGGTGAAGTCGGGGTAGGAGATCTGGGGGCTGACGCAAATAACGGCGCGGGGCCCGGAACAGGTGTACCGGGGGAGGTCGAGGAATGCCCTGGGGAGGAGATAGGGGAATAATTCGGTGCAAGGACTGAGGGAGGTTGGTTAGGTTGGTGTGTGCTAGTGTCTTTTGATGAGTTATTAATGCCTATACTGGTGTTCGAATGATTTGTTGGACCGCCGATAATGGACTCTGATATAGATTGAGCCAACCCTTCTTTTAACCGTCTGCTCCGGCGATTCCGCCAACGCTTTATGTTTGACCGCGATTTGCGAGGCGACACTAATAAAATTGAAGATACATGATTTAGATACGGTAATTACACAGGCACACAAAAAAAAAATATTTCATGAACCAGAGGGTAGACCCCACTATTCTTAGGTTTTTGGGGTCGCTGAAACCGAATATGACCATAAAAAATGATTTCAATTGCCCGTTTTTTCGCTAGCACCGCCTTACCACCCCCTGACGGGGGTTAAATGTAAAATTTTCGTAAAAAATTAAGATGTATATGTATTTCTATGTTTTTTGGGACGCTGAAACCGAAAATGATAACAAAATGTTATCCGAGCTCGGTTAAACGCATACTCCCTCCGTCTTTTTGCCAACGTAGGTTGGCAGCAGTCGGGAGTAAAAAAGAGGAGAATCAAAGTTTTCATGGGCTCAACGCTCAAAATTACATCGATCCAAAGTCAATTACCTGTTAATTAGACAAGTCTAAGAGTACCTCCAGCTCCTATGTTGTAAACGTCAATACTTCACCGATCAGAAATATCAGCTCTTAGATGTATTTATGATTTGGTTCTACTATCTTCTAAACGTAAATAAGACTGGTCGGTGAAGAGCAAAAACATTAAAATCAAAGAAAAAACAAAATGCACACGGAAAACGAAATTTAAATATCTTGTCTAGAATAAGGTGATAAGTTAAAAATATCAAAAGGTAAAATGAATACGGTTATGATTAGGACAGAAATCATAATTCGGTTTTAGCGTCCCAAAAAACATAGAAATACACATACATCTTAATTTTGTAAAAAAACACCCCCCCCCGGGTTTTTTTTCTTTTCGTTTCAGCGTCCCAAAAAACATAGAAATACATATACATCTTAATTTTTTACGAAAATTTTACATTTAACCCCCGTCAGGGGGTGGTAAGGGGGTGCTAGCGGGAAAACGGGCAATTGAAATCATTTTTTATGGTCATATTCGGTTTCAGCGACCCCAAAAACGTAAGAATAGTGGGGTCTACCCTCTGGTTCATGAAATATTTTTTTTTGTATGCCTGTGTTATTAATGAAGACAGATGATCGATCAGGTATATTAGGTCTCTATCAAGAAACGATCTTTAAGGTTTATTTATCGTTCAATCCTTTCATTTGAAATATATCCGACCACAAGTTGAAGAAATAATTATATATATATATATATATATATATATATATTTTATATTGAGAAGAAAATTAAAGGAAATTAATGGGATAGATTGCTTTAAAGAATCTTTGGAGAGTGGGAAAGTATTCGCGAATTCCAATTCTGTAATCCAGAACGAATAGATAAGAGGAATATTCGTGAATTCCAATTCTGAAATCCAGAACGAATGAATAAGAGGAATATTCGTGAATTCCATTTCTGAAATCCAGAACGAATGGATAAGAATCTCGATAGATTTATTCGCGAATTCCAATGCTGAAATCCAGAACGAATAAATAAGAGGAATATTCGTGAATTCCAATTCTGAAATCCAGAACGAATGGATAAGAGGAATATTCGTGAATTCCAATTCTGAAATCCAGAACGAATGGATAAGAAACTCGATAGATTTATTCGCGAATTCCAATGCTGAAATCCAGAACGAATAAATAAGAGGAATATTCGTGAATTCCAATTCTGAAATCCAGAACGAATGGATAAGAGCAATATTCATGAATTCCAATTCTGAAATCCAGAACGAATGGATAAGAATCTCGATTGATTTATTCGCAAATTCCAATGCTGAAATCCAGAACGAATAAATAAGAGGAATATTCGTGAATTCCAATTCTGAAATCCAGAACGAATGGATAAGAGGAATATTCGTGAATTCCAATTCTGAAATCCAGAACGAATGGATAAGAATCTCAATTGATTTATTCGCAAATTCCAATGCTGAAATCTAGAACGAATAAATAAGAGGAATATTCGCGAATTCCAATTCTGAAATCCAGAACGAATAAATAAGAGGAATATTCGTGAATTCCAATTCTGAAATCCAGAACGAATAGATAAGAGGAATATTCGTGAATTCCACTTCTGAAATTCAGAACGAATGGATAAGAACCTCGATTGATTTATTCGCGAATTCCAATGCTGAAATCCAGAACGAATAAATAAGAGTTATATGGAGAGGGGAACTGAACTGTTAACGATAAATTACTATTGATGGTTACTATGGAATTCTAACTGATCGAGAGTATTATTGATTAAACTCTTATTACTGTGGGTTACAGTTAGGATGGCTTGACTTAGTCCTTCGCCTAAACTCAATGATTAGTTGGGACTGTCGGGTTACAGGAGGTTAATTAGATCGAGTTAATATAATATTATTTATTATGCGAAGAACGAGAATGCTCCAAAATATCGTCCTCTCGACTGAATCGCTTTTGGTAGACTCTTCCACGGAAAAGAGAGCGATCTCACGAAAGTATCGCTTAAATAGATCGATCGGAAAGGATCTCCCTACCACAAATTGTCGGACCAATTATTACCGCTAGCCAAATTCTATCGCTCTGATTAGTCGCAGTCTCGGTGGTAGGGATCAAATTCGACACATTACGGTTTCGACTCTCGAGGAGATAACTCCCGTCTCGAAAGAGAGAGAGCTACCAGCCCCAAAACAAAATAGAGTCAGTCGAAATAACGTTCATAATCGACCGTTGTCGAACTCGACTTAAATTCTAATATTATTGCCTACAGCTCGGCCATTCTGACTTTTGGCCGTCCCGGTCAAATAAAAATAAAAATATAATCGCTCGTAATTATTAAAATCTCACGCTATGCATGTACATAAAGACGCATCTGATCCGGCGCTAAAACGCTATTATATGGACGCTGAGTCAATTGGTGACCATCGACATCGGTTACGACATAGCGGTCATGATCTAAAACCTTTCTCACAACATAGGGACCCTTAAATTTCGGCAATAATTTTTTATTAATCCCCGCCGTCGTTTCCACGTTGCAAATCTCAACATAATCACCGGCTTTATACCTATGTGCAGCTTTTCGTCGTAAATTGTATCGCTCGGCGCCTTTACGCTGTGTCTCGCTTATTTTTTCTTGAGCAGTTTCTCGCATTAAATTGAAATTCCGCTCAATATCACGATCGTGTTCAATAAAATTACGTAACACGTCGTTCGTCTTTCCTCGCTGATCTAGGCCAAATAATAAACGGGCCGGCGTCTCACTAGTCGTACGACAAGCGGTATTATTTAACGAAAATTCTACTTGGTCTAATATGCGGTCCCATTTCGAAGGCATCTCGCACAATTTCGCTAACATTGGAGTTATCACTCGATTGAACCGCTCAACTTGCTCATTTGCTCTCGGTGTACTCACCGCAACTAATACCTGTTCGATCATCTCGGACTTTAAATACTCTTCAAATACGTCAGATGTAAGTTCCGCGATCGGAAATCAAACGTCTCGGCTTACTATACGCACGGAAATAATCATAAAGATGTCTCAACACTTCGTCTGTTCCAGTTGACTTACAAGGATAGAGTCTAAAATAAATTTAGTAAAAGCATCAATAATTACAAGTAAATACCGGTAGCCTTTCCCGGTTTTTTCTAACGGACCCATGTGATCAACATGTATAGTTACAAATGGCAAGCTTTCTTTCGGTATACTATGCAGATATCCCTCAGCTTTCCCACTCGGTGGGGAAAATTCAATACATTTCAGACAGTTAAGGATATAATCTTTAATTTTCTCACGCATACGAGGAAACCAATAGACCCTGGTAATATTTTCTACAACCTTATCCATACCTACCGAGGTCATCATGACATGTTCGCATTACGTTCGACTCCATAGAATAAGGAACATAGAAGAGCAACTTTTTGTTTTTGTCTTTTCTATATACAAGTCCATCTCGCAATTCATAATGCTTCATATCTCTCTTTTCGAGTTCGTCACGAATTTTTAAAATATTCTCATCGCGGTCTTGACAAACGGACAAGGTTTTTTTCAACGTACTGCCCTCAAGTACGAGTACGCTATAACATCGGCTAAGCGCGTCGACATGGCTCATCCGTTTACCCGGACGATGAACAATTTCGTAATCGTAGTTCTGTAAGAAAAGAGCCCACCGCGAGATTCGAGGATTCACATCCTTTTTACTTAAAGTTAACCGGAAGCTATCGCAATCCGTAACGATTTTAAATTTCCGCCCGGCGAGATATATGTGAAATCTTTTCAATGCATATATGGCAGCGAGGCACTCTAACTCAAAACTATGATACTTTGCCTCGACAGGCGTCGTCCGCTGGCTCCAAAACGAAATCGGACGCCACGCTCCATCATCTTGCTTCTGAAGCAAGATACCGCCAAAACCGCTAGCGCTCGCATCACAATGCAGCTCTGTCTCTGCCAAGGGCGAATAAATCGCAAGTACTGCCCTGCTCAATAAATGTCGCTTAAGTGTTTCGAAAGCAGAGTTCTCGGCAACGCCAAATCTAAAGGTAGTGTTCTTCTTTATTATGTCATACAACGGTTTTACTAACACAGAAAAGCAGGGGATAAATCGCCGGAAATAACTCGCAAGACCAATAAATCTCTGCGTATCTTTTACGTTTCGCGTATTGGATAATTAAGGATGGATCCAACATTCTCATCGCTCGGTCGTATGCCGTATCTATTAACGCAATACCCCAAGTACTTTATCTCCGTCTGCGCAAAATAACACTTATCAAAACGGAATTATAGGCGATGTTTACCTGCTATTTCAAAGACTTCGGACAGAATCTCGACATGTTTGTCCATATTCTTAGTCGCGATCAATAAATCATCGAGATAGATCAATATTTGATTTCTTGGAACCAAAGGTTCAAACACAACATGTACGAAACGCTGGAAGACGCGCGGCGCGTTCGTTAAACCAAACGGCATATACAAATATTCAAACTGACCTAGCGGTGTCACGAAGGATGTATACTTTACAGAAGCTTCGTTCATCTTTACGTGATGAAATCCGTCCTTTAAGTCTAAAACGGTAAAATACCTCTTGTCTCGCAAACGATCGATATTATCGTCGATTAATTCCGTTGGAAAATTATCACGCACAGTAATCTTATTTAGTTCGCGGTAGTCAACACATAATCGATGGCCGCCATCCTTTTTCCTCGCCAGCACAATTGGACTTGCATAGGGAGAGCAACTCGGCCGAATAACTGCTCTTTCTAAGAGGTCGTCCAGAATCCTCCGCAAAATCTCCTTATCTGCGAACGATAATCGACGCGGACGCGAACTTATAGGCTGTTCGTGCTTCAACGCAATGACCATTTCAAAATCTAATGTGCATTTTTTCCCTCGGAGCTTGTCAGATAGCACGAATCATAAGCCCCGCGGATTCGCGCAGACACATTCTCATCAATATCCGGATTAATATTCAATCCGTCGAATAAACGGATAAAATCATCGTTATACTCAATGTTCATTAACTTAATCGCCTGTTCCTCATCGACGCCCGAAACTCTGACAGTTTCCCCGAGAGTAACACATATTCGCGGACATTTCAGGAAATCTCTTCCCAACAGAATGCTGTATGCCATCGTATCGCTCGGTACCGCGTGAAATTTTATTTTAACCTGCACGCCATTGACCTCTAAAATGCCGAAAAATACACCGTCAATTCTCAACCGTGAGCCATTGAGTCCGTAAAACTGACCAACCTGCTCCCGCTCAAGCGAGCGCGACTCACCCAGAATCACATCGCTCCGCACAAGACTAATCGGTGATCCCGAATCGACCATCGCGTCAACGACGTAACTACACGGTCCACTATTTGCAGTCTCGGTAACAATCTTTACACGGATCATGTATGGATCCGGCAACCCGACGGGCTGTATCACGTTCGTGGACGCAATCCACGCAAGATCCTTGTGTGCATCCGACGTCAAAGGCTGATTCCGCTTCGGACACTCCTTCGCCAGGTGCTCCGTGGATCCGCACCCGTAACATGCTCGTCTCGCCGGTATCCGTTTGCAATGCGCCGCAACATGCCCCGTCTCATGGCACTTGAAACATTTGGTCGGCTTTCCTTTTGTATGCGGCGCCTCAAATCTTCCACCGCCCGCCCTTGCTCCGTCCTTTCTCGTTCTGACATCGTTTGATTTTTTAACGTCGAGTTGAACCTTCTCAAACGCCTTTAATAGCTGGGCTCCTGTTCGGTAATTCATCAGACGAGCCTGGTTTTGTAGTCGCTGGTTCGGCACACCCTCGATTAGATAATCAATAATCTCATCCTCAGCCACTGGTATACGGTTTGCCAAAATCATTTTATCGTGGTAATAGTCACAAAATGGCTCCCCTCCTTTCCAAATCAGAGATTCAAATTCCCTTCTTAAAGCCAGTTTACCCGGGCGTAAATCAAACATCTGGTCCATTTCCGGGAGTAATTCTTCTATAGTCATTGTCAAGAACTCGGCCTTTGAATAAAACCAAGACAGTGCACGCCCTCTCAATCGTGAGCTAATTAGTATCCGCGTTGAACTCTCATCCAAACTGTACGAGGATCTCAGCAGCCGCAACTGCTGCCTCCATCTCCAGAATGCGTTATCCGTCCCGTCATACTCGAGCAATAACTCCCTAATGCTCCTCACGCCACCGGACATTGGAACATCACCGTCGCCGCCGTATGCGTCATCGAGGAAGAACCCCGCAGCATTTCCAATTCTTGCCTCAGCAATCGCTGCTCCCGTTCCCAGAGCTCCTTTTCTCGTCGCAGGAGCCCAAGCTCCATCATCGTCGTATCATCGCGCTCCTCCGCCTCCAACGCCACGACGTCCACGCGCTCCTCTCGCTCCAACGTCTCACCGTCCGCCCCGACAGCCACACATCCCTCCGTCGGTCGACAGCCCCGGAACCCGCCGAGTCCGTCGCGAGTAACGCACCCCTCCGCGCAATAAGCTCCTTCCACACTCTCGGATCGTCTTCGTTAAGGCGCTTAATTAATACGGCTTTAATCCCGTTTGTGGTCAATCCCCGTTCCCGAAGAGCCTCTTTTAATTCCACCACCGTAAAACCGCTTCCCGGGCCAAGTTCGGTACTCATTTCAACGTCTTAAGATTTCAATAATCAGGAACTATACTCGTGTTCACGCACAAAAGTTCTCCGTGCCCAAAATTATATGTCCGCGTTCGCACACTCCGCATCCCTACGACACGCGCAACAAGAAAACTATTTTACTCACAGTAAGAGCAATCAGCAAAGCCGGAGGCAATGTCCAGATCCCACTTCTGATAATACTGTGGGTCACAGTTAGAATGGCTTGACTTAGTCCTTCGCCTAAACTCAATGATTAGTTGGGAATGTCGGGTTACAGGAGGTTAATTAGATCGAGTTAATATATTATTTATTATGCGAAGAACGAGAATGCTCCAAAATATCGTCCTCTCGACTGAATCGCTTTTGGTAGACTCTTCCACGGAAAAGAGAGCGATCTCACGAAAGTATCGCTTAAATAGATCGATCGGAAAGGATCTCCCTATCACAAATTGTCGGACCAATTATTACCGCTAGCCAAATTCTATCGCTCTGATTAGTCGCAGTCTCGGTGGTAGGGATCAAATTCGACACATTACGATTTCGACTCTCGAGGAGATAACTCCCGTCTCGAAAGAGAGAGAGCTACCAGCCCCAAAACAAAATAGAGTCAGTCGAAATAACGTTCATAATCGACCGTTGTCGAACTCGACTTAAATTCTAATATTATTGCCTACAGCTCGGCCATTCTGACTTTTGGCCGTCCCGGTCAAATAAAAATAAAAATATAATCGCTCGTAATTATTAAAATCTCACGCTATGCATGTACATAAAGACGCATCTGATCCGGCGCTAAAACGCTATTATATGGACGCTGAGTCAATTGGTGACCATCGACATCGGTTACGACATAGCGGTCATGATCTAAAACCTTTCTCACAACATAGGGACCCTTAAATTTCGGCAATAATTTTTTATTAATCCCCGCCGTCGTTTCCACGTTGCAAATCTCAACATAATCACCGGCTTTATACCTATGTGCAGCTTTTCGTCGTAAATTGTATCGCTCGGCGCCTTTACGCTGTGTCTCGCTTATTTTTTCTTGAGCAGTTTCTCGCATTAAACTGAAATTCCGCTCAATATCACGATCGTGTTCAATAAAATTACGTAACACGTCGTTCGTCTTTCCTCGCTGATCTAGGCCAAATAATAAACGGGCCGGCGTCTCACTAGTCGTACGACAAGCGGTATTATTTAACGAAAATTCTACTTGGTCTAATATGCGGTCCCATTTCGAAGGCATCTCGCACAATTTCGCTAACATTGGAGTTATCACTCGATTGAACCGCTCAACTTGCTCATTTGCTCTCGGTGTACTCACCGCAACTAATACCTGTTCGATCATCTCGGACTTTAAATACTCTTCAAATACGTCAGATGTAAGTTCCGCGATCGGAAATCAAACGTCTCGGCTTACTATACGCACGGAAATAATCATAAAGATGTCTCAACACTTCGTCTGTTCCAGTTGACTTACAAGGATAGAGTCTAAAATAAATTTAGTAAAAGCATCAATAATTACAAGTAAATACCGGTAGCCTTTCCCGGTTTTTTCTAACGGACCCATGTGATCAACATGTATAGTTACAAATGGCAAGCTTTCTTTCGGTATACTATGCAGATATCCCTCAGCTTTCCCACTCGGTGGGGAAAATTCAATACATTTCAGACAGTTAAGGATATAATCTTTAATTTTCTCACGCATACGAGGAAACCAATAGACCCTGGTAATATTTTCTACAACCTTATCCATACCTACCGAGGTCATCATGACATGTTCGCATTACGTTCGACTCCATAGAATAAGGAACATAGAAGAGCAACTTTTTGTTTTTGTCTTTTCTATATACAAGTCCATCTCGCAATTCATAATGCTTCATATCTCTCTTTTCGAGTTCGTCACGAATTTTTAAAATATTCTCATCGCGGTCTTGACAAACGGACAAGGTTTTTTTCAACGTACTGCCCTCAAGTACGAGTACGCTATAACATCGGCTAAGCGCGTCGACATGGCTCATCCGTTTACCCGGACGATGAACAATTTCGTAATCGTAATTCTGTAAGAAAAGAGCCCACCGCGAGATTCGAGGATTCACATCCTTTTTACTTAAAGTTAACCGGAAGCTATCGCAATCCGTAACGATTTTAAATTTCCGCCCGGCGAGATATATGTGAAATCTTTTCAATGCATATATGGCAGCGAGGCACTCTAACTCAAAACTATGATACTTTGCCTCGACAGGCGTCGTCCGCTGGCTCCAAAACGAAATCGGACGCCACGCTCCATCATCTTGCTTCTGAAGCAAGATACCGCCAAAACCGCTAGCGCTCGCATCACAATGCAGCTCTGTCTCTGCCAAGGGCGAATAAATCGCAAGTACTGCCCTGCTCAATAAATGTCGCTTAAGTGTTTCGAAAGCAGAGTTCTCGGCAACGCCAAATCTAAAGGTAGTGTTCTTCTTTATTATGTCATACAACGGTTTTACTAACACAGAAAAGCAGGGGATAAATCGCCGGAAATAACTCGCAAGACCAATAAATCTCTGCGTATCTTTTACGTTTCGCGTATTGGATAATTAAGGATGGATCCAACATTCTCATCGCTCGGTCGTATGCCGTATCTATTAACGCAATACCCCAAGTACTTTATCTCCGTCTGCGCAAAATAACACTTATCAAAACGGAATTATAGGCGATGTTTACCTGCTATTTCAAAGACTTCGGACAGAATCTCGACATGTTTGTCCATATTCTTAGTCGCGATCAATAAATCATCGAGATAGATCAATATTTGATTTCTTGGAACCAAAGGTTCAAACACAACATGTACGAAACGCTGGAAGACGCGCGGCGCGTTCGTTAAACCAAACGGCATATACAAATATTCAAACTGACCTAGCGGTGTCACGAAGGATGTATACTTTACAGAAGCTTCGTTCATCTTTACGTGATGAAATCCGTCCTTTAAGTCTAAAACGGTAAAATACCTCTTGTCTCGCAAACGATCGATATTATCGTCGATTAATTCCGTTGGAAAATTATCACGCACAGTAATCTTATTTAGTTCGCGGTAGTCAACACATAATCGATGGCCGCCATCCTTTTTCCTCGCCAGCACAATTGGACTTGCATAGGGAGAGCAACTCGACCGAATAACTGCTCTTTCTAAGAGGTCGTCCAGAATCCTCCGCAAAATCTCCTTATCTGCGAACGATAATCGACGCGGACGCGAACTTATAGGCTGTTCGTGCTTCAACGCAATGACCATTTCAAAATCTAATGTGCATTTTTTCCCTCGGAGCTTGTCAGATAGCACGAATCATAAGCCCCGCGGATTCGCGCAGACACATTCTCATCAATATCCGGATTAATATTCAATCCGTCGAATAAACGGATAAAATCATCGTTATACTCAATGTTCATTAACTTAATCGCCTGTTCCTCATCGACGCCCGAAACTCTGACAGTTTCCCCGAGAGTAACACATATTCGCGGACATTTCAGGAAATCTCTTCCCAACAGAATGCTGTATGCCATCGTATCGCTCGGTACCGCGTGAAATTTTATTTTAACCTGCACGCCATTGACCTCTAAAATGCCGAAAAATACACCGTCAATTCTCAACCGTGAGCCATTGAGTCCGTAAAACTGACCAACCTGCTCCCGCTCAAGCGAGCGCGACTCACCCAGAATCACATCGCTCCGCACAAGACTAATCGGTGATCCCGAATCGACCATCGCGTCAACGACGTAACTACACGGTCCACTATTTGCAGTCTCGGTAACAATCTTTACACGGATCATGTATGGATCCGGCAACCCGACGGGCTGTATCACGTTCGTGGACGCAATCCACGCAAGATCCTTGTGTGCATCCGACGTCAAAGGCTGATTCCGCTTCGGACACTCCTTCGCCAGGTGCTCCGTGGATCCGCACCCGTAACATGCTCGTCTCGCCGGTATCCGTTTGCAATGCGCCGCAACATGCCCCGTCTCATGGCACTTGAAACATTTGGTCGGCTTTCCTTTTGTATGCGGCGCCTCAAATCTTCCACCGCCCGCCCTTGCTCCGTCCTTTCTCGTTCTGACATCGTTTGATTTTTTAACGTCGAGTTGAACCTTCTCAAACGCCTTTAATAGCTGGGCTCCTGTTCGGTAATTCATCAGACGAGCCTGGTTTTGTAGTCGCTGGTTCGGCACACCCTCGATTAGATAATCAATAATCTCATCCTCAGCCACTGGTATACGGTTTGCCAAAATCATTTTATCGTGGTAATAGTCACAAAATGGCTCCCCTCCTTTCCAAATCAGAGATTCAAATTCCCTTCTTAAAGCCAGTTTACCCGGGCGTAAATCAAACATCTGGTCCATTTCCGGGAGTAATTCTTCTATAGTCATTGTCAAGAACTCGGCCTTTGAATAAAACCAAGACAGTGCACGCCCTCTCAATCGTGAGCTAATTAGTATCCGCGTTGAACTCTCATCCAAACTGTACGAGGATCTCAGCAGCCGCAACTGCTGCCTCCATCTCCAGAATGCGTTATCCGTCCCGTCATACTCGAGCAATAACTCCCTAATGCTCCTCACGCCACCGGACATTGGAACATCACCGTCGCCGCCGTATGCGTCATCGAGGAAGAACCCCGCAGCATTTCCAATTCTTGCCTCAGCAATCGCTGCTCCCGTTCCCAGAGCTCCTTTTCTCGTCGCAGGAGCCCAAGCTCCATCATCGTCGTATCATCGCGCTCCTCCGCCTCCAACGCCACGACGTCCACGCGCTCCTCTCGCTCCAACGTCTCACCGTCCGCCCCGACAGCCACACATCCCTCCGTCGGTCGACACACAGCCCCGGAACCCGCCGAGTCCGTCGCGAGTAACGCACCCCTCCGCGCAATAAGCTCCTTCCACACTCTCGGATCGTCTTCGTTAAGGCGCTTAATTAATACGGCTTTAATCCCGTTTGTGGTCAATCCCCGTTCCCGAAGAGCCTCTTTTAATTCCACCACCGTAAAACCGCTTCCCGGGCCAAGTTCGGTACTCATTTCAACGTCTTAAGATTTCAATAATCAGGAACTATACTCGTGTTCACGCACAAAAGTTCTCCGTGCCCAAAATTATATGTCCGCGTTCGCACACTCCGCATCCCTACGACACGCGCAACAAGAAAACTATTTTACTCACAGTAAGAGCAATCAGCAAAGCCGGAGGCAGTGTCCAGATCCCACTTCTGATAATACTGTGGGTCACAGTTAGAATGGCTTGACTTAGTCCTTCGCCTAAACTCAATGATTAGTTGGGAATGTCGGGTTACAGGAGGTTAATTAGATCGAGTTAATATATTATTTATTATGCGAAGAACGAGAATGCTCCAAAATATCGTCCTCTCGACTGAATCGCTTTTGGTAGACTCTTCCACGGAAAAGAGAGCGATCTCACGAAAGTATCGCTTAAATAGATCGATCGGAAAGGATCTCCCTATCACAAATTGTCGGACCAATTATTACCGCTAGCCAAATTCTATCGCTCTGATTAGTCGCAGTCTCGGTGGTAGGGATCAAATTCGACACATTACGATTTCGACTCTCGAGGAGATAACTCCCGTCTCGAAAGAGAGAGAGCTACCAGCCCCAAAACAAAATAGAGTCAGTCGAAATAACGTTCATAATCGACCGTTGTCGAACTCGACTTAAATTCTAATATTATTGTCTACATTACTTTAAAGATCTGTAACTCAAACTCTTTAATTACCTAAAGATCGTTTCGCAATCGCCAATCGAATGGGAAGGAGAAATAAGGACTGAGAGAGGATTTAAACTTACTACTTATAGTGAGCGTTGAAGTGCGTAAACAAATTCAACCCGGCCGGAGCTGGAGGCGCAGGTGTCTGATTGCTGGCTGGTGATGAGGAAGGGCTCGGTTGGTCCGCCGTGTACACTCCACTCACTTCACTTTACTTATTGTGAGACTTAGCAGGATGTGGAGAGTTTATTCACTAATAGATATTAGAGGTCGCACTTTTAGAAAAGATAATTTTTTTTCTTCCCCTTTTTTTTATCGTATATGAACTGCCGGAAGAGTGTAACCGTCGTAATAAATTTTACTAGTAAGAGTGTGAGTTATTGGATGTAAAACTCTGAACTGCACGGAAGAGTTGGCGTAATATTTTTTAATAATGAACTGTGAGTCCACGCCTTCGGCTCGCGAGTTTTAAGGTTTTTACTCCTCCTCCCTTCTGGATGGTGGGGAATCTTTTTAGGCGAATAAAATGATTTCTATTACTCCCTTCCTAAGGTTAAGGAGCTTGATTTTTAGGAGGAGAGGGGTGTCTTAAGATTTTAATTGGTTAAGCCATTTGGCTCGAGACTTAGCTCCATCCAGTAGAGAGTGGGAGTGAGCTGATTATCTTATCGCTTGATGATTTGGCGATTCGGAGAACGCTTGAGGATGGCCTGTCGAACGAGCGCACGTGCACTATCAATTTCGAAAGGTTTGTCTTATGTTTATTATTTGTCAATCTCCCGAAGACCAGCGGATCTTTGTTTCAATAATCCCTGAGATAGAGCGGTTTCAAGAGTAAGCTATACCAATGAATATGGCTGTTGGAATTTCTTATAATAATTTCGCGTCTCTTAATTCAAGAATTTATTTAGAGTTTCGTTAGCGCTATCTCGACTGGCCATTCTCAATATTAGATTTGTTAAAGTTTAATGGCGATACACGCGGGTTAGGTTGCGTTCTTCTACGCGTTATCTTTATTCCTAAGAAGAATCGCTTTACATTCCAAATGCAAGTCGATCCTTGATTTCTTTCTTCCACGAAATCGTTTCGAGGAAAGAAAAGAATCGAGGAGTCCACAGAACGTAACACCTATTCTTCTTTCGAAGGCGGGGGGGCCTTAGACAAATGTTGGGGGTACACAACATTTGCAAATAATAGAAATATTCGATTCTTTTCTTTCTGAGAAAGAAGAATTACTATACGCATTGTTATGTACTTATGGTAATGTGTAATAGTATAATATAAGTATATAGTGTAATTATAATAGTATAAGTTAGTTCTCTTTTATTATTTAAAGAAGGAGGAAAGAATAGGCAACTTCCAGAACAATTTCTTTGTTCTTCCGTCCTTCTTGTACAGATTTTCTTATAACATATTCTTAAATGATAATAATGTTTAATGATTAGAGCATATAATGATTGTGAATATGTGATTATGTAATGATTATATTTTTTCTCTTTTTATTTATGATTAATTATTCTTTCTTAAACTTTTATTAATTATCTTTTATGTATATTATACATGTATATTATATATTTTTTATTCAAAATGGAGGAAAGAAATCTTAATTTCAAAACTGCTATCTTAATTCTTTCGTCTTTCCTTTATAAGTTTCGAGCATAAAAAGAATTTTAATTCTCTGACTTATTTTATATTATATGGATATTAGTAAAAATCTGTGTGTATGTAATATTACACATAATTACGCAATAAAAATTTTATAGAACTTTTTCCTTTTCGTTGACATGGAAAGAAATAAAACTAAAGAATATACGTAGTTACAGCTACTTGGTCATCAATGATGAAGAAAAATATATATGTTGAGTGTCAAAGGGATTGTTGAAGAACCTGTTTTCTTTTTCCATTCGTTTTGCGATTTTCGGCACTACTTCAATTCAGAATGCCTTGTTGACATATGGATATTTTTTCAATGCAGTTTCCGCATTTGTTTGCAGAGTTAGTTTTATTATGCCGTAATTTTTATATACAGCTTATTTTTGTAGTATGAGCAGAATTTTATGTAGAGTAGATTATAGAATAGTTGGATATCCGGATTCCATCCTGTTTACATGTTGGGATAATATTAATAGCAGATCTAATGATCATGATGCATTTTCATTAGATTTTCTAATGATTTCGAAGTGAATTTTTCATGCATGCTGCATGCCGTTGATCCATGTATTATCTATGTATGTAAGAGATATTTATCCCTTTTTAATTACGAGACTTCACTGGATACGACGATGATATGCTAACATTTCTATATTATATTGATGATCAAGTAGTCTTCATTCGACTTTAAATAAAATAGGAAAAAGCAATGCAAGGAAAAATAGTTCTCTATTCCCTCTTTCTCAATATACATATAACCAAATTTTCTTAATATTTATATAACTATATATTTAAATTTATCTATAGTCAAAGGAAAAATAAGAAGTTAAGATAATATATATAAAAATAATGTTAATAATGTTTTAAAAAAAATTTCTTTTCATATGATAGTTATATTGTATATGTATAATATAATTATATATATTTAGTATATAAATTTTTTATTTTTTATACACATATTGGAGAAGGAAAAAATGTGAGATAATTTTCAGATGTATATACAGGGCGATCCTGAAAAACGTTATGTTTGTAAAATGACGTATTCTTGACACCATTCTAAGACAATTTTTCCTTTACCAAAATTTGATTTGAAGCGTAGTTTTTGAATTATTAAAGGAAGTAGTTAACGTATGACGGGTCGAATACAAGAGGCAGGCAAGGGTGGCGCGATTCACCGTCAGACGCGAGTGCTTACGCGGGGCGCCTGCTGCGATCAGCTGGTCGCTATACACATACAGACACACATGCGAACACATACATTCTCTCTCTGTCTGTCTGTCTGTCTGTCTCTCTCTCTCTCTCTCTCTCTCTCTCTCTCTCTCTCTCATTCGCTCACTCACCTGTAATTTTTTTTTTTTTTTTACGAGAGAGGGGAAAATGCATTTTATGCATACCCACCGGTCGATCCAGTGAGTTATGTGGAACTCGAGTACCAAGTCGAATTACCAACTCGGTACTCCCTACCCACTAAAAACCCCTCTCTTTTCACGAATTTCCTTTGACACACTGTCCCTCTGACTTCCCGAGATCTGTTTTCACATAACGTCAAAAAATAGTTATCATTACCTTGTTCGATGACTTTTGATGTATTGCTGTAATTGCTTGAAGGAGAAATGAATTTTCCGATAGATCGTACGTTCTCAAATTTAACGTAGATATCACGTTGCAAAAGACAAGAAATCCACACTAAATTATTAACTGAAAGTTTTTCTTCTTTCTCTCATGAACTGTATTCTTTCATAAACTTCAACGTAATCACATTTATTTACCCACTCGATGAGACGAGAAATTTACTAATGACTCTATCACTATTAATCACTGTCAAATAATAACTGTTGGCGATTAAAAATCACTCGATGAAAGAAACACGCGCGGACACGTTTCTACACGACGCGACGACGCGACAATGCGACGATAATTATTCGGCGACTGCAAGCAGTTTTTTGTCATGGTAAATTGCGGTAGGTCAAGGTACTACTGGCGCTATCGAACGCGATCATGTGTTCGATTGAAGAATACGGTAAACATAATAAACATTTAACATATTAATATTATTATTATCATGAATGTGTGTGATATCCATACATCGTATGATATCTATTTAAAAATTAATTAGATTAAATAAGTGTTTTTAAAATATTTATTACTTTTACTATTATCATGTAAAATATTAATATTAAATATTTATTTAACTATTTTATCTATTTATTTATTTATTTATCTATTTCACCTATTTATTTTTTACTATTTATTATCAATGACCGATTTTCGATCAGGAGAGCCTGGGGGCGGATCACCTTCCGGGTGGCGCAGGTGGTGACCGGGCACGGGTGCTTCAGTCACTACCTGTGCCGCATCGGGAGGGAACCGACCCCTAGGTGCCACCATTGTGAGGGGGACCGGGACACGGCGCAGCACACACTTGAGGCTTGTTCGGCCTGGGAGGTGCAGCGCCGTGCCCTGGTCGCAGTGGTGGGGGCAGGCTCTCCCTTGGCAGCGTCATAGAGGCAATGCTGAGGGGGAGGAGGAGTGGAGAGCCATGACCTTCTACTGCGAAGAGGTCATGTGCGCCAAGGAGGAGGCCGAAAGGGACCGGCGGAAAATGCCCCCTCCGACAACAGCCCTGGGAGGAGGAGCAGCGGCTAGGAGGGTCCGGCGAGGAAGGAGGAGGCTTCCTGGGCTTCCAGCCCCCACGCGGGACGGAAATTGAATGGGGGACCTGATGTAGGCCTACCTTCCCCCTTTACAGCATTGCTGGCGGAATGGTGGGGTGAGTAGGGAGGTTCCGGGGCTGCAGAGACCGCATGGCCTCCCCGGCGGCCCCCCCGCTCCCCCACCACAGTGTTAGAAGAGGCCAGCTTGGGCCGCGGCGAGGGGGGCACAGGTGCAGAGCGGGGAGACCTCCCACCGGTGCAATACCCCCACTAGGCGGAGCCGGGAGGCGGACGGGTGTCCTCCCTCCCGGCTACTTTGGAGGTGAGGCGGTGGGGGGGGGTCGCGGAAGAATGCCTGTGGCGTACCCATGGCTCCCCCGTGACACCGCGGTGGAGGACACCCGCAGGGGTTTTAGCCGGTAGGAGTCCGGCATAACCCTCTCTCTCTCCCCGGGGAAGGGGGGTATCCTTGAGGATTTCCCCTGCGTAAAAAAAAAAAAAAAAAAGAGAGAGAATGTATGTGTTCGCATGTGTGTCTGTATGTGTATAGCGACCAGCTGATCGCAGCAGGCGCCTCGCGTAAGCACCCGCGTCTGACGGTGAATCGCGCCACCCTTGCCTGCCTCTTGTATTCGACCCGTCATACGTTAACTACTTCCTTTAATAATTCAAAAACTACGCTTCAAATCAAATTTTGGTAAAGGAAAAATTGTCTTAGAATGGTGTCAGGAATACGTCATTTTACAGACATAACGTTTTTCAGGATCGCCCTGTATATTATCTTAATATATCGTAATATTTAAACATTTCTTAAAGATTATTTGTACAGGGAAGTATAACAATATATAATAACCTATATAATAAAGGGAAAATATAAAATATAATAGAAAGTATACATATATGTAAGAGTAGTGGTTACGATTACAATTAATAATGCTAGAGATCTTATTTATATACAGGGTGAGTTTTATTTCGTGTGTCAATCTTTTTATCATGCGGGAGATTATCGACTGCATAATAAATTGATCGGTACATAAATGTCAATTTTTTTGATCGACCGTATCAAAGGCTCGAATATAATGTATAAAATTAAAGCAAATTAAAAGCTGAACTTATGTAATATGGATTTATTATTATTATTATTATTATTAAAGCTACGTATTTATTATTATTATTATTATTATTGTACACATTATATTCGAACCTTCGATATGGTCGATCAAAAAAATTGACATTTATTTACCGATCAATTTATTATGCAGTCGATAATCTCCCGCATGATAAAAAGATTGACACACGAAATAAAACTCACCCTGTATAAGCATAAATAATAGAAAGTATTCTCGTCATGGCTTATATTTAGCTGGTCATATTTTATAGTTTTCAGTCCTTGGGTTGTAGTGTAGATAGAAGTTTCCTTTAAAGGTGGTGACAGATAAGGATCTCCTGATTCTGAGAATTGTTTTCGTCTATGCGTTGAACTAGATTTATTTATTATCTTCAGCGTTAAAGAGCAGCACTCCTTTAATTCTTTAAAGATTATCTCGTTGGATTTGGATTTAATGTAAAAAATCCATAAACGGTTAAAGTGCGCGATTAGATTGTTCATTTTTATTTTAATTTTTTGCATTATTCTTTTTTAATTTCTTCAATGTTTTATGAAGTCTTGTATACTGATCTCTGAATCTTCTCGCTTTCGATCTCTTCAATAAAAATACTTGATTTTCTGATTTAAAATTTTGAGTGGTCTGATAATGCTCTTCAGATCTGAGTTCTGCCTTGACATTATGAATATTTTCTTGAATTGCGTAAAGACTTTTTTGAAAGATATATTACAGAATTTATTAAGTATTTATAGTAGTTTATTAAGTTATCTTCTGGGATGAAAAACTTGTGTGATAAAACTCGTGCTATTTTATGAAAACTCATTTCATATGGAGTATGTTTAATTGTTTTGTATATGTTGATATTATAACTGAACGTTGTGAAATTGATCCATCTATTCCATTGTTTCTGCTCATTTGTAAATTGTTTAAAATGTTTTATTATATGATCAGATGATCAGATCTGTTTTATTATATGATTAGATGATCAGATCTTTCTAATAATTCATTTGATTGTAGATAACAGGTACAACATTTGTAAATTTTTAATAATTTAGAAATTTCCTTCATTAAATTATTAGCGGAAATTTTTTTTGGATCTATTAATATTGCTTCCGATGCTTCCAGTGTACGAGTAAATCGGACTGCAAAAATCCTTGCGGTAATTTTGGATTTCTGATGTGATAGAGATATTCTCATGCAAAATTTTGTCAATTGATCTTGGAGTGTTAAAATATTTTTGCTATTTTTCTCGGTTTTTGGTGAAGATTCCACGATGTTTCCAGTTATTTTGTTGAAAGAAGATTTTAATATATCGGTGATTATCGTAGGCTACTTTATTTTGACCAATTGCTTCTTCTTCTGTCATTTCTTTTCTTTTCTCATCCTTTTTCCTTCCGAGATAGTTTTTATCCGGCGGGTCGTTTCTTTTTTTAAGTTCTTTAATATTATCCTTTAATTTCACTGTTTGGCTCCTTGTTTGTATTTTGTTTCGTTTAAGAAAACTGTGAATTAAAAGTTCTGATATTTGTAATCCAAAAAATTCGCTTAATTCTCCAAATGTAAATGATGCAGAATCAATATTAATATTAGATAAATTGTCTTTAGGTATAATATTTTCAATTTTCTCAGTATTCGAAAAACACAAATAAAAATCATCATTTTCTTCTTTCTTGTTATCAATTCCTGTCAATGTTTTATAGGTTGCTTCTGTGTCTTTTGGATTGTTTAGATTTAAAATTTTCTTGGTTGTCATCATTTTATATTTCACCTTTTCGAAACTCACAGGTTTTCTGGATAACGTGTCTCCAATACTGTATTGTTTTTCATTTGAATGTTTCAATCATAGCAGCTTCATAATCTTCTTGGGTTGATCCTCCTTTGTTTCTTCGGAGATTATTAAACATTGCTGCAATTTACAATTATTGGGATTAATTATCCGATTTTCTATATTTTTCTCTTCCTGTGATTTGCGTTTTCGCATAAATTTTTCTATAACTTCTTGTATTTTAATTTGAGAGGAATAAAGGAGTTTGGAAGAAGGCTTATTTTTGCTTCGAAAATTTTTTATTTTTAGATCATAAATTTGAGCCCTTTCAATAACGTCATCAGTTGTGACATGAGAAGATTTAAATTTATTCTTGAGATTTCTTGTGGATAATCCAATCCTTGGAAAATTAATATTTAGAGAGGATATTCGTCTTCTCTCCTTAAAATTTTTAGGTTTGAATCGTGCCGAGTTGCGTAGTGAGGTTTGATAACTTCCCTCCTCGCAATCGACGGAGCTAGAATTTTCTAAAGAGGTTTGGAAATTTCCCTCCGAAATTCTAGAATTTTTTCTTTTAGACGGAGCTTGGAAGCTTCCCTCTTTAAGGATTTTTGTATTATTAATATTTTCAGGAAGGGTTTGGTAATTTCCCCTTCTAAGGATTTTTGGATTATTAATATTTTCAGGAGGAAGTTGGTAATTTCCCCTTCCAAGGATTTTTGGATTATTAATATTTTCAGGAGGGGTTTGGTAATTTCCCCCTCCGAGGATTTTTGGATTATTAATATTTTCAGGAGGGGTTTGGTAATTTCCCCCTCCAAGGAACTTGGAGTTATTCAAATTGTTTAGATAATCTTTATTTTTCTTCTCATTTTTATTCATTATTTTGTTTTCACAATTAATTTTGGTTTTATTTTGGGTTTGAGTCTTATTTTTATTCTCTTCTTGATTTAATATTTCTTTCTTATCTTCGTTCCGAGCTTCTTTAGTAATAATATTATCATGATGATCTTCGTTTTGACGGTTCTTGGTTTTGTCTTCAATTTCTACTTTACTTTCACGATCATCGAGCTCATTAAGTATTTTATTAAATACTTCGTGCGTAGTTTCTTCCTTTTTATCTGTTGGTTGTTCCTGATTCCTTATAACTTCAAAATCTTTTTCTTGATTACCAAGTAGATTATTCAAAGATGTTAGACGTATAATAGGAACGTGGACGTCCATTTCTTCATTCAATGTACTTAGGACGTTTAAATATGCCTTTCCAGCGATGTTTTCCACGATGGTATTTCCTAAATAGATTCCATGTGCTATTTTTAATTTTGGTATATATCCTACTTTTATTTCAGGATTTTCCACTCTTACATAAAATAGTGACTCTGACCGCGGAGGCACTGTGATCATTTCCGGCGTGAAGAAAGGTATATTATTAATTTCAGATACGGCCAGACATCCTTGTGCGTAGTCTAACTTTGAGGAAGTTTGTTTTAAAAAATCATTTCCTAATATTCCAGCTTCTGGGATTGGGAAATCGTGAGATACTATATGAAAAGGCACAGATATCTTAAAAAGATTTAATATGATCTTCCCGAACGTATATACTGGATAATTATTTATGCCATTTAATTGCAATATTTTTGTATAATTACTGTTTATATTTTTAGGTATAAAATTTTCTTTAATTAAATTTGGACTGGTTCCTTTATCTATCAATAAAATGGTTTGAGTGGGTTTATCATTAATGTTAACTTGGACAGTAGGCACGCGACCGCGTTTATCAAGATTTATTGTTACAGGCCGTGCGTTTATTACTCCATAATCTACTTGATTCTCTAGGACGGGGAAATCTATTTGAGCTTCCTCTATATCCGACATCGAGAAGTTATTGTAATTTTTCTGATTATTTTTCTCTCGGTAATTATTCGTTGCAATTCGTAATTGCGATGCCGTTCCCTACGCCCCATCTGCCAAATGTCAATATTTTATTATTAATATAATTAATAATCGGGAATTAAAACTTTGTTATACATTTTGAATTAATTATCTAAAAAGATTTCAAAGAACTCGCGGATTTTTTTTAAGTATTAACATTTGCGCATCGCGTTATAGATGCGCCGTATCTAAGTAAAGTGTCGCGTGTCTTGGTTACGATTGTTAGGTGGCTCGTTGTTAAGATCTCGAGACGTAAGGGGGGAGCGATAGGCGTTGACTCACGGAAATCGGCCGAAATGTATAAAACGTGGACAACTCTGGTTTACGTAATAAGTCATCGTATTCCTACAATTTCAAACCTGTATATGTAATTTCTGTATAATGTCCATTTTCTACAGTATGTTCAATGTATCTAATTACTCCAATCAAATTATAAAATATGCCTTCAACTTCAATCCGTTTACTTATTGCATTGAGCTCCATGAATTCTAAGGGCAATTTTGATGAACATAATGGAATATAATTGAAGTCAGTCAAAATGCTCATATCAATAAGAACATGAGGGCTATATATATAATTATATTTTTGAGCTTTTTTACATGTTATGCAGATATAATTTGTATTAATCGCACTATTTATTGCATCTTGTATGACTTGGTCCGTTTTGAAAGATTATATCAATATTGATATTCAAAAATATAAAATTGCGTTCGCTTGTTGTTTTACAAGTGTTGCAGCAAAGGGATTTTGTATAGCTCGGATGTAAATATATTCTGCAAGATGAGCAGCATTGCAATTTGCATTTACAATTTCCAATTGACGTGTATACTGTCACTTTGGAAAATTGGAACATTTCGTAAAATTCGAGCTCTTTCAATTTTAGCCGCTACTGTTACTTTACTGTCTATTAAAAGCTTTTCAACTAATTTTGTAATTTTGCTATCAATTGCACAGATTACTTCTTTATGAAAAGGGTTTGTTGCTATTGCAGTTATTACAACTTGCAACAACGAATCGAAAGCACATGTGTTTTTTACAATAGTTTTAATTCCGTCGCAATGCACTGGTTCACATAGATTGCCATTAGACATCAGAGGTCTTATTTGGTCGGCGAGCGATCTTTTCAAAGATCTTTCATAGCAATCGGCATTGCATCCATCGAGCAAGATACCAACATCGCTCTGGAGTCGCATATCACTGTATTAAAAAGCAGTATTAGATGTGAGGTCTGGATAGCTCAGTGATCTAGAACAGTTGCCCGGAAAGCGAAAGATTCGGGTTCGATTCCCGATCCAGTCACTTGCACCTCACATATTTTTCTAGTCCACGAATATTATTTTCTAACAATTCGTTAAGCTAAAAAGTGTGAATGCTCTCTTCACAGGATATGCGTCGATGCTGTTGCCACAGATGGATGGATTCTGTCGCTCGTTAACCAAATGAGACACGTGTTACCTCCTCCCACATACATCCCTATCTTTTCTGGAAGACGAGCACAACGCCATAGAGTGACCACATCCCCCAAGATCCCTCTAGTAAATACTAATATCCCCACTGTGCCAATAACAGTGGCGGATGGACCCTAAATAGGGCCGTGGCAAGCCTTTAGAAAAGATAGGGATGTATGTAGGAGGACTTATACCTATTGCAGTGCCATTCAGCAAAAGATCCCAATCGGCGCAGGCATCTAAATATTTAAGTTTTTTTCGGGATTTTCCATTATTTGCATTACTCTTTCGTTTATTTGCATTGGTTTTACCCTGTCCTCGCCAGTTTTCTTTATTATTTAATTCGTTTTCACTTTCATGAGATGCAACAAATGTGTTTCTTTCCTTCTGTGTTTCTTCTTTCAATGGAGTGGAGGTTTTAGCATGGGATGCGATAGAATCTAATTCAGATGAGAGTGTTATTGCTCAATTTTATACTTTTTCCAAGAAGCCGAAATGGTAGATGACGTAAGTGTTTCAGATGGTAGATGTTAACTTAATCTCATTATTAGTCCAAGATATCTTTTTTTATTTCATCTAATGAAAATTGTTTCGTAGAGTTATTTGCTGTAACTTGTATATCGTCCTGTGTCGTTGTGCTGCATGACATTTTGTTAGACATAGTATGTTGAATTTTTAACTTTTTCTTCGATAGATACATTTTTAATTGTGGAACCTGATCGTGGTCTTGTAATTTCAGAGTCTGAGATTATATTATCAGTTTTATTGTATTCTGCATATGCTAATTTCAATTTTCCATCGAGATAGTTAAGATGTTGGATCACAAATTTATCCATTCCCATTGGTAGCCTACCTTTGAAAACTATATTTTTCAAATTAGAAAATGCTTTAAATGGTGATGATTTAGTCACTATACTGCCTACTTTGAAATGTGGACGCATTATACCGGTCTACAAAGGTATAAATGTCATTAAATCTTTTTAATTTAGATGCCGCAGTTGGATTGTATAAGGCATTAAGCACGTCGCCATCAACAGATTATTCTGCTAGTTCTTCAGCAGTGATAAATATTTTGTCAGCTCACATTTTCCAATAAGATATTCCATCGTCGGATACTGAAATTGCTTCGTAGTCATCTTTCTCTATTTCGTCATCATTTTCCAGTACATCACTGACAAGGGGAGGGTCCCGTTAGCGCACGGTGCGATAGCGCACCAACCCGATAGCACACGAAAAATTGACACAATTCCCGATAGCGCACCAACCCGATAGCACACGTCCCGATAGCACACAAAGTAAATCGCGCACAATCCCAATAGCGCACCAACCTGATAGCGCACGGATTCACTTTGCAACTTTTCACGCGAAGCGAGGGGGGCGGGGTGGGTGCGGGAGGGGGGCCAAAGGTCCCCCTTGAACCCCCCGTGTGTGTGTGTGTGAGAGAGAGTGCGTGTGTGAGGGGATAGTGCTTTCGTGCGCTATCGGGTTGGTGTGCTATCGGGTTGGTGCGCTATCGAGATTGTGCGCGATTTACTTTGTGTGCTATCGCACCGTGCGCTAACGGAACCCGCTCACTGACAAGCACCCCTTGTTTAATAATATGGTTAACATGGCGCAAGCATAATTTTGAATGTATACTGGATCGTTTGAATTATTGACGCCGATTTCTTGACTTAAGGTTTTTGACTTAAGGCTACTGTCAAAATACATTTTAATAGGTAAGTAATATCCTGCACATTTGATATATTTGAGCAATAGACCTGATATAAAATTGGCGAATTTTTGCTGGTTTCTTCTGTAAACAATCTCACTTTGCGATCATTGCTATTAGATGACTAACATCAAGCCGTAAAAAACATGCTGGCATTTTTGTATTGCAACTGTTTAGTGATAAGTTTGCTCCAATAAAACAAATTTGAAAACATATTTGCAAATAATGTTTTAGGTCGGCATAGTTTGCAAATACTCTTGCTAAAGCAACTAAGATAGCTCTACCAAAATCAGACGTTGCAATTCGTGGCACACGAGCACCTGATCTTATAATTTTAAATAAAAAATATGTAATTAATGATGCGTCTTGCTTCGATGATACCATTTGAAAAACGGGTATACTTGGATTACTGTTATCCTCAAATGCAAGAACACATTGATATAAAAAATTATGTGCAGATGTTATATCACCATACACAATTAATTTTTTAGCCACACTTCCTGTGGCATCGATTGTCATGTAGCTGTCCAAAGAGCGATGTCCTAATTTGTACATTTCTAATCGTTTCTTTAACCAATACATGCAATAAAAAGGATCCATTCCTATCGCATGTATTGAACCGATCTGCTCTTCATGTTTAGCAAATTTTCTAATCCAAGGTATTTGTCTACTTCTTGTTGCTTCGCTTTGCGTAGAACATGTTTATGTGGTATAGTTGGGGGTATTTTATCACCAATTTTAACTAGCAATTTTGCTTGCTCAGCTCGCCAAACCGATGCAGGTTTATTAGCATCAACAAGATGAGCAGCAACTTTCTGACGTAAATATCCTATCAGAGGTCTTTTTCGTTTGTGGATAATTTTCGTATCAAAATTTGGTATCGAAAATACAATCTCTATTTACAACAGGTTTTGAAAACAATTTACCATCTATTATAGCACCGCACTCGTTACAACGTCCTTTAATGTGCACATAGCATCGTGCAGAACGTTTATAAACTCTGCCACTTTTAAACGTAATGACACATTAAATATCAGTTTGAGAATAAATTTTTCTGCTAATATGTGTCTATACACCTCTACTTTAACGTTACGTATTGTTTATTGCCGTAAACAAGAGATTCAGGTTTCATTTCTTTCCAATTCTCAGCGGATACTATTATTTTGTATGATACAGATATCTTCTGTTCATTTTATGATTCAGTAAAAGACACATTAGTTAATTTGTCCTGTTGTACAATTTGTCTTTTATTATCGTCAACATTATAAATGCGTAAAACTTCTGACAGGAAAATTCCTCGATTTTTTACTTCCGACTGCTGCCAACCTACGGTTGGCAAAAGACGGAGGGAGTATGCGTTTCACCGAGCTCGGATCGGTTCTGGTCGCTATTCTTGATAACAATAACATAGTTCGGTGTCATCTTTTGCACATCAGTTTTTTATTAACCAAGGATGGTTTAAAACATATAATTATCATTATTTATTCTATTAATAAAAAGTGGAAAGACACAATATTATTTCGTCTATACGTTTTCTCAATGACTGCGAGCGAAACTAAGAAGCAAAAATGATTCACCAATAAGATTCGTTCTAAGCATCCGTATAGGGCAATATAGAAACTTGAGTTGGAGACATGTCGAAATAGCGGGAATAATAATTGACATAACCCTATATGTCAAATTATTGTTATTGTTGACAATTATCAATAAATTGTTGTCAATAATAATAATAATAATAATTGTTATAATTGTGAAGTGTTAATTGTGAAATAGTGATTTGACAGAAAAACATGGATAATATGAATATATCGGAAGAAAATATTCCTAAATAGGTAAGCTTTTCTCTTTTTCTATCATTATATAATAATAATTATTTTTATTTGCAGCATAGTCATAATAATAAATAATATAATATAATATAACATAATAATATAATATAATATGAGAGAAAATCTTCTGCGTAGCCATATAATTATAATTATATGATTCTACAATCATTCTTGGCTATGCAGCAAATATATAAACTTCTATGATTGTAGAAATACTATATAATCATAATTATGTGGCTACGCAGAAGATTCTTTCTCTCATTATGTTATATTATTGTTGTATTATTTATTATTTTGACTACACAAATATATAAATTACAAATATATACTACTATTTAAGTCATATGCTTATATAAGGTAATTATATACAATTGATATATATTACATTTATAAATATGGATAATTTTTTACATAATTATATTTATTACACATAAATTTATATATCTGTCTAATTATAATTATAGTTATACAGAAGTTTATATATTTGCTGCATAACTATAATTATTATATATTTAAATCTAAATATTATTATTATGATCTCTCTCTGCCTCTTTCTTTCGTGATACATTTATTAATTAAAAAGATTACAGAATACTTGGAAGATTACAGAAATACTTGGAAAAATGCAAAGCATATTGAAGTCGCGTGGTAGTAGTAGTAGTAGTAGTAGCAGTAATAAAAACGGGTCCCGGGCTAGATCAGTCCCTGATGTCACCTAGATCTAAAAGATCTTTTGTAACCCCGTGGTTGTCTGAGGTTATAAGTGGCGATCCAATTTGGCCCTTACAAGAAGGTTATGTAGATCGCCCACCCTCACGTTTTGTAATGCACTGGGTTCAACGAACATGTGACTCCAGAGTGTGTATCTCCTAAGAGCAAGTGCGGGGCAGTAACACAGAATGTGAATGCTGTCCTCTTTTTCTTCGCCGCATAGCCGGCAGTCTTTCCGCTCGGCCAGGCCGAGATTGAATAAGTGGGCCCTGAGGGCCGTATGGCCCGTGAGCAGGACAATGGAGATATTGAGCTTCTTTCTGCTCATAGTTAGGAGTTCATCCGTCCTTTTAGAAAGGGATCGGTTCAGCAATAACGGCTTGACGACAGCCCTGAACCTGGCCCCACGAAACCAGATGTTCCCGTTTCAGAGATTCTTTGATGAGTCTTTTACCTATGGTAAAGGGGACGCCGACGACTTGTCTAGCCGGGACCTCGAGGGTGCCTAGCTTTGCCAGGCCGTCCGCCACTTCATTGCCATGAATTCTCTGATGACCGGGAACCCAGGCTAAGGTGATTCTATTGGATTCGCCTAGTCTGTTGAGTGCTAGCATGCAGTCCCAAATCACCGAGGACTCAGTGGTGGTCTTGGCTAGAGCGTTAATGGCTGCCCTACTATCGGAGCAGATGAGTATATTTCTAT
Organism: Camponotus pennsylvanicus; assembly: GCA_023638675.1. Classification (NCBI taxonomy): domain Eukaryota; kingdom Metazoa; phylum Arthropoda; class Insecta; order Hymenoptera; family Formicidae; genus Camponotus; species Camponotus pennsylvanicus. The sequence continues at coordinate 135,222 of JALHBL010000720.1, read as the reverse complement.
TGGTGGCTTTAACTAAGGTTAAAGTGTTTGCGCACTCAAGGATTGCTAGAACCTCAGCTTGGAAAACCGTGGCCAGCTCCCCTAGAGAATAAGATTCCTTGTGGTTAGTCCTTGAGCCGTAGACTCCAGCTCCAAATCGTCCTTCCGCCCCCGAGCCATCCGTGTACCAGATGTCTCAGTTTGACCGGCAGATTCGTTCTGGTTTACTCTAATCTTCCCTAGAAGGTATCTGGGTTTTGAAGAACTTAGAGACCTGGGATTTCCTAGGTATTCTATCCTGCAGCAGAGAGAATGGGTGTTCATGGAGGAACGATAGCCTGGCATGACCAAGATGCCGTCCTCTCCACTCACCCTGACACTTTAGTCTGTAGGCAGAAAGTTTGGCTGTGCTGATAATAAAGCGGTCCAGGGGTGGAAGACAGAGTGCAATCTCAAGCGCCTCTGTAGGGGTGGTTTTCATGGCCCCCATCGCCGCCCTTAGGTAACAACCCTGAAGGCTTCTAAGTAGGTTCCTGGCCCCCACTTTCTCCACCCTGGGCCACCAGACCACCGCAGCATATGTGAGACGGGGCAGTAGAATGGCTTTGTAGATCCAGAGGGCAATACTGGGTTTAATGCCCCACGTTTTACCTACAGCCCTTCTACATGCCCACATGGAGGTGTAAAATTTCTTACGTTTGACTTCAAGATGAAATTTCCAGCTTAGTTTGGGATCAAGATGAATCCCCAGGTACTTCACCGAAGAAGTGTATGGTAGCTCTTTGCCCCAGAGCCTCAAAGGCCCTATAGGTTCGGGCTTGTATTTCCTGGTAAAAATCATGGCCTCGGTCTTAGACGGATTAACCGTGAGACCTTTGGCTTGACACCAGCTTTGAATAATCTTAAGTGCTTTATTCATGAGCTCCTTAAGAGATGAGAGAAAGCTGCCTCTCACGATTGCAGCCACGTCATCCGCATAGCCACAAACGAGAAGGCCCGCTTCTTGTAATTTGACCTGAAGTTCGTCTACCACCAGGCACTACAAGAGCGGAGAGAGAACGCCGCCTTGCGGGCAACCTCTGGCCTGGAGACCACTCAAAGTTTTATCTCCATAGTCAACAGTCAGAACTCTGTCCGATAGCATGCTTTGCGTCCAGTCGATCAGAGTTTCGGGGATGTGATGCCTGTGCATGGCCTCTTTGATCGCTGTATATGAGGTGGTATCAAATGCCCCCTCAATATCCAGAAATAATTCTAGGGCATACCCTCCAGTCGCCAACTGTGTCTCAATCCTTGCTCACAAAGTGATGAAGGGCAGTATCCGTGGATCTGCCCGCCCTATAGGCGTATTGAGAAAGTGCTAGTGGTCGGGTAGTAAGGGGATATGTCCTAATATGGCTGTCTATCAGTCTCTCCAGTGTCTTCAAAACAAAGGAGGTAAAGCTAATGGCTCTGAAGTCTTTAGCCAAGATATGGCCGTTTCTGCCTGGTTTAGGTATAAAAGTGACTCTGGTGCCACTCCAGACAAGGGGCACGAGTCTAAGGGCTATGCTAGCCCTAAGCACTTTAACTAGGGGGCCTACCAAAAGGCTTAAACCCTCTTGTAAACAGGCGGGATAAATCCCGTCTGGTCCAGGTGATTTATAGGGCTTGAAAGTTTTAACAGCCTATTCAACACCTTTGGGATGGACTATCTTCGCCGCTAGTGACCAGTCCCTGGGTTTAAAAACTTCCCTGGGTCTCACACGGGCGGTAGGAAGATTGTCAACCGTTCGAAAACCTGGGAAATTAATCTCCATAAGGTGCTCGATGGATTCAGTGAGGTTGACTGTGTAACCTGTGTCGGGACGCTTGAGACATCCCAACTGGGTGCGATTGTCAGAGCTGAGTATTCTGTTTAGCCTGGAGACCTCTGGAGCGCTCTCGATGCTCTCAGAACTTTCTCCAGCTGCTGCGTTTACTTCTGACTATTTCCTTGCTATACCTGCGTTGGGCGTTCCTAAAGGCTTCCCAGTACGAAGACAAGCAAGAGTTTCTTGCCCTGTTAAAGAGTCTCCTGGTCTCGGATCTGAGCTTTGACAGCTCTTTGTTCCTCCAGGGGACTTTGGTCTGGGACCGTATAAGTTTCAGGGGGCAGTTTGCCTCAAAGGCATCCGAGATAGCGTTGCTTAAGCAAGCCGCGGCAGTTTCCAGGTTATCCCTGGTATGGAATCTGGTCGGAACGGTAGTTAGTCTATTCTTCAAGTCTAGCCTGAAGCCGTCCCAATTCGTTTTCCTAGGATTTCGCCTCCGCAAGATCGTAGGTTGCTGGCGAAGGGTGAGGCGTATCTGCCTGTGATCGGATCCTGAAGGTTCGTCTAAGACCCTCCAGTCTCTTACCAGTTCAGACACGCCCTTGGTACAAATAGTAATATCGATTACCTCCTGTCTTCTAGCGTCCATGAAGATAGGTTCCATACCTCTGTTTAGGATGATAAGTCCCTTGTCCAGGATGAAGTCATGTAGACTCTCCCCTCTCGGGTTGATGTTTGAGCTCCCCCAACCAACATGGTGGGAGTTAGCATCACAGCCCAGGAGGAGTTCGAGTCCTGCTTCCTCAGCATGGGTAACCAGGTTCTTGATATTGTCCTGGGGTGGAGGATCGCAGGAATCATAGGGCATGTATGCCGACCCTATGAATAAGTCCATTGTCTTCCCCTCCTCCAGGTTGATGCTCGTCTGGACGACAGTTAGATCTTCGCTGCTAAGCTGAGGCAGAAAAGTGATATTAAGGCCTTTTGCTACAATGCATGTCCTTAGTTTGCGGTTTGAGCAGGTTCTGAAAATAGTTCCACAGCCGCCCAAACCTTTGATGGCATTATTCAGGAGCCAAGGCTTCTGGATAATGGCAAGGTGTGTGTGCATCGCAGTAGTGCTCCTGGCAAGGATAGCCGAGGCGCCTTTACTGTGATGCAAGTTAATTTGGGTGATGGGTACTGTGGAGACCGTAATATTTAGGCAGTCTCCCCTGGTATTCCCTCCACAGATTCAGGCTTCCTGCCGCACTCCTTTTCAAGCAGCCTAACGGTTGCCCGTCCAAGACTGCAGCTGGGCCTGAAATTGCAGGACTTCAGGGCGTCCAGAGATTGATCCCCAATCAGACAGGCGAAGTGGGTGCTCGTGGCATCCCTACTCACGCTCCCCCTGGTGACGATCCAATCTCCGGTCGCCAATCCTGCGTTTTGTCTGCCGAGGAGCCTCAAGGCTTCCTCAGAAGACAAGTCTGGCTCCTCCACGTGTACCACCACTCGATGGCGTTTAGGCAGCTCGTCGACCGGCACTACACGTAGGGAGTTTCCCCCCACCTTCAGTTCGAAGGATAGGCTTTTTAGCCAGTCCCCCGACTGCTCGTCGTCGCACGCGAAAACAAAGGCTCCGGCTCTCTCCCAGGAGCCGCAGAATGTGGGGGCTTTTGTACCCTCGGATAACTCGAGGATACGCCCTCTGATCATTTTCCTGATCAATCCACAGTCCACGGCTCCTAGCTTCTTATCAGGAAAGCCCTCCAAAATGAGGGCTAATCTGATAAACCCTTTGGTCGCTTGGGCATATGACTCTTGATCATTGATCTTGGGTCGTTTGCCCTGGCGAGTATCGTTGGGGCTAGGGGTGTTATTCCCCGGCCGGGCGCGTTTAAGCACCACAGTCGGGGCTCCACCGCTACTGGGCCCAGGACTAGAATCAGCTTCAGCAGGAGGGCTTTGGGCTTTAGTAGCCTTTCCCTCCTTCTGAAGCTGCTTCTTGTAGCGTCTCCTTGCAGCTCCGCTATATCTAACTCGGGTTTTGGGTGCCCCTGAGTTGCTTTCCTCCGGTCGTTCGCTCCCTAAGGAAGCCACGCCCTGGAGGACTTTGTTCATTGTTGTGTCTTTATCTGTAAGTTTGTTAGTCGTGTCCATGTTTGTCCCACGAGTACCGCGGAAGCGCGATATCACCCAACCAGAGCCGCGAATGGCTGAGGCTTGGCTAAATACCCCGGAGGTCGCCCGGTATCTGGGGGAACCGTTCGAGACGCAGCACCGCTGCGCCACGCAGCCGTCGGCACGGTTTCATTAACACTTTGGCTTGGGGGGTCCCTCTTCGTTGGTTGCACCCGGCTCCACCCCTTAAACGGGTGGGCCCAGATGCGACCGTAAGCCCCTCCAGCACGCCAAGGTGGAGACCCATTTGGGGGGAAGTCGCGTGGTAAGTAATGTAATTATTATTGCTTATAATGTAATTTTTATTGTTTATTATTATTATATTTTATGTTACATGTTAGATGATAATAATAATTAAAACTGTACATATATATATATAGGATGAAGAAATATGAAGACAAAAGAAAAATAGCAGTGCATGATATATACAGGGCGATCCTGAAAAACGTTATGTCTGTAAAATGACGTATTCCTGACACCATTCTAAGACAATTTTTCCTTTACCAAAATTTGATTTGAAGCGTAGTTTTTGAATTATAAGCAAAAATAGTTAGTAAATCACGCGTCGAGTACAGAAGGCAGGCAGGAGCGGCGCGGCGTGCCGCGAGCGCGGGCGCAGCTGACCGCCCGACGGGTGATTACCACCGCATGAGTCGCTAACTATTTTATCTTATAACATAAAATTATGTTTTAAATAAAATTTTGGTAAAGAAGAAAATGTCTTAGAATTACGTCAGAAATACGTGTTCCTTAAAATAACGTTATTTTAATAATGAAAAGTTGTTCCGGATCGCCGGCCGTCCGACGTTGCAATCAGCTGATTGCTACACGCGATGTGTGTATGGCGGAGTGTGTGCGTAAGAGAGAGAAAGAGACAGAGAGAGAAAAAGAGAGAAAGGGAGGGTAGGAGGGACAGACATTCATACACACGCACGCACTTTTTTTCTCGCTCTCTCTCTCTTTTACGCAAAACTCATACACTCTCTCATTCAGTCTCTCACTCACACTCTCTCGGTCACTCACTCACTCACTCACCTGCTTACTCATTTGCTCACTCACCTTGTAGCAGCGTAGCGAATCTTCATGCTATGTATTGTTGTTATCTGCTGCACGGTTATGATTGCTAGAGATGCGCGACACATCGAAATTTTTTCGATTATTAGTCTCACACTCGATTGACACAATACAGATTACACGATAACGAGTTTACTGTTTATTCACTCACTATTGATTTATCGATACCAAAAATTATTTTCAAAGAAACGCGAATACAAACAGCACATGACTCGACGCGAAGCGACGGACCGCGGAGACTGCGCGACCACAAGAGTTATGTTGCCAGAAACGCGACACGCGACATCTAACAAACGACTTGCGCGTGGCGCGTGATTGATGCAAGATAAGACGAACGATCGGCTAAAACATTCGCATTGCGAATGCGGTAGAAAACATGAAACGTATAATGACATACTTAAAAAATTAATTATTTATTATAAATAATAACTATTTCTAATTATAATAAATAATTATTATTTTAAAAAGCATGTGTTGTACGTTATTACGTTTTCGAAATTATTGCATTCACGATGCGAAGATTTAAGTCAATCGCAAGAATAATGTAATTAAAATTACATTTGGAAAAATTTATTTTTATTCTGCTCACAATGAAATGTTCCAACGTGAAAATGTATTGGTCGCTCTGAAAAGAGCGGATTGACTAAAAAAAATTTTAAAGCAGATGCTCAAAATGCCCGACATCCATCCTAATGCAAGCTCTCATGCGTTTTAATAAGTTTCTTTCGACATTTTCTATTATTTCTTTGTCAATATTCCAAATAGCGAATCATAATCTTGTCTCCAGATCTTCAATATCTTCGGGAAGCGTTTTATAAATTACTTCCTTGCAGTATCCCCATAAGAAAAAATCTAGAGGATTGAGATCCGGAGATCTTGCGGGCCAACGTATCGGGCCGTACCGACCCATCCAGCGTCCGGGAAAATTCTCGTTTAAGTAATTCGTAACGATCCTGGCGTTGTGTGGCCCAGCACCGTCTTGTTGGAAGATAATATCGTTTCTTTCAAATAATGGCACATCTTCTAAGAAATGTGGTAGATTTTCTGTTAATAAATTGACGTAGGTTCTTCCAGTTAAAATATCTGGAAGAATAACTTTACCAAGTATTTCAGTGCCCATTATTCCAGCCCATACATTAATCTTCCAACGAGTTTGAAAATTTCGAAATCGCGTGACTCTGGGATTTTCTTCGCTCCAAAAGTGCATATTATGCACATTAAAAATTCCTTCTTGTGTGAATAGCGATTCATCGCTGAATATCACACGAGAGGAATATCTGGGATTTCGATCGACGTTTCGCAGAAAATTTTCGCAAAACGTTCGTCTTGCAGGGTAATCTGCTGGTCGTAAATGCTGCATGCGTGTATAATGAAACGCGTGCAACTTTTCTTCTTTTAATATTTTTTGTACGGTTGTATAGGATAAATCATGTTCTCGAGCAACTACCCGAATACTTGTTTCGGGATTATCCTCGAAAGTACGTATGACTCTCTCCGTGTTCCGTACATTTCTAACATCGCGATTTCTCCCAGCGTCGTGTTTGTTCGGCAGGACACTGCCAGTATCATACAGTCTTTGAGCTGCTCTAAGTATGACGTTAGCCGATGGATGTCTTCGGTTTGGATATAATTCGGAGTATCTTCTTGCAGCAGGGTTTTGCTGCCCGTGACACTCGCCAAGTGCCATCAGCATGTCATAATATTCTTGACTTGTGTACGCTGCCATATCTTCTTCGCGCTTATTGATAATCGCTGATAATCGCAGGCTTATTGATTGCATCATCGATCGTGCGTCTAATTTATACGATCTTCGCTGGGGGTCTATGCCCCTGAGCGGGTTCCGTTAGCGCACGGTGCGATAGCGCACCAACCCGATAGCACACGAAAAATTGACACAATTCCCGATTGCGCACCAACCCGATAGCCCACGTCCCGATAGCACACAAGCACTATCCCCTCACATACGCACTCACACACACACACACACACACACACACACACACACACACACACGGGGGTGCAAGGGGGGCCTTCGGCCCCCCTCCTGCACCCACCCCGTCCCCCTCGCTTCGCGTGAAAAGTTGCAAAGTGAATCCGTGCGCTATCGGGTTGGTGCGCTATCGGGATTGTGCGCGATTTATTTTGTGTGCTATCGGGTTGGTGCGCTATCGAGAATTGTGTCAATTTTTCGTGTGCTATCGGGTTGGTGCGCTATCGCACCGTGCGCTAACGGAACCCGCTCAGGGGCATAGACCCCCAGCGAAGATCGTATAAATTAGACGCATGATCGATGATGCAATCAATAAGCCTGCGATTATCAGCGATTATCAATAAGCGCGAAGAAGATATGGCAGCGTACACAAGTCAAGAATATTATGACATGCTGATGGCACTTGGCGAGTGTCACGGGCAGCAAAACCCTGCTGCAAGAAGATACGCCGAATTATATCCAAACCGAAGACATCCATCGGCTAACGTCATACTTAGACGGGCCCGTTACTAGGGTTTTAGGCGCCCTACGTTGGAGGTCACTTGTGCGCCCCTTGTAAAAAAAATCCCTGCTTTTAGCACTACCCAGAACCACGACGAGGACGTAACAGGGGAAAGGTTCCACTTCTTTTTTTTTTTCTTCTTTTTTTTCCTTTACTGTTTTTTATTTTTTATATATAATTATAATTTTTTGATTTTTTCCTCCCCTTCTTACGAGGGGTTTTTGATATTATCAAGAACTAATAAAATATATCATATATTTCAATACGTTTTTCTTGTTGATAAAATGAGAAATGTAATTTAATAGTGATGTTTCCTAGCCTTAACTTTTGCAAATGTTTCTACGATGTCGTTATAATCGAGGTCGTTGGCCACTTCTTTTTCAATAGAAATCATTGCTAAATCAGACAAGCGTGTCTGCATCATCGTACTTCTCAAATAATTTTTGATTATTTTCAATTTCGAAAAACTTGCCTCAGCAGTTGCCACAGATATTGGCATGGTTAATAATATCCGAAATGCTACTGTTAAATTAGGAAATAGTTCCAAAAAACCATTTTCAGCTATTTTATTTATAATATCAATGGGAGATTGTAAAGGTTTTTGCTGCATTTCTAAATATGTTGCTTTATATAGATTTATTTCTTCAAACAGTTCAACAGCATTTATATCAGAACAACTTGTATTTTTGTTATAAAGCTTCGATTCCAGTTTTACATTCATTTAAAGTAATATCAGAAGTATTGATATCATACAGAAATTTGAAAGCGTGACTGTGAGAGTTAAGCTGATCGAATCGTTCTTCCAGAGAATTTAAAGCTACGTCAATAATATAATTAAAAAATTCTACTTTAAATTTCTGTCTAGCATCTGCAATTGGTTCATCAGGACATTGATCACTAACTTGTATCCGTTTTCTTAAACGAAATCGTGACACAGGTGGAAACTCTGGAGAAACATTCATTTGAGCTGCTATATCTTTAGCATTTATTTCAATGTTAATGAAACCATTTTCACGATATTTTCTTAAAAATACAGTTACATTTTCAATCAAGTTTATACATTGTGATATATTAATTTGATGCGACTGTAAAGATTTTGAAACAATGTTAATTCTTTGTAAAATGTCAAACCAGCACAGCACGGATAATATAAACTTATAATTTGAAATTTTTTCAGCGATACTATGAGCTGTATTCTTAACAATATTATCATTTGCAGTGTTAAAAATCTCCAGAAGGCTATCGTAAATAATTGGTAAATTATAACGTAAAGCTTTTATTGCATTCAAACGCGATGACCATCGTGTAGCTGATACATTTTTGGGGGTTAAACCACAGCTGTCCGAATTGTCTAAATGTTTTTTTAAAATATCCCACCGATATCCCACTAGATCGAGTAAAAAAGTCGAATATTTCTTGTATGATTGAAAAAAATGAAAATGATTCTGATGATGCTTCAGCTGCATCATTTACTACTAAATTTAACGAGTGACATGCGCAGGGAACAAAAAAGGCTAAAGGATTTTTATTTAAAATTTGTTGTTGCACTCCATTATTTTTTCCTTTCATATTTGTACCATTATCATAACCTTGACCTCTCAGATTTTGTACATCTAAATTATTTGTTGATAGGAAGTTTAAAATAGCACTTGCAATGGCTGAACCTGTTTTATTATTTTCCTTAATAAAACCAAGAAAATGTTCAGAAACTTTAAATTGATTATTTTTATATGAAACAAATCGCATCACTATCGTTAATTGCTCCTGATGAGAGATATCAGGTGTTGAATCTACAATAATCGCAAAATATTTACTTGAATTAATTGAAGAAATTATTGGATCAGAAATTAATTTCGACATAGCTGATAATAACTCATTTTGAATCATATTACTTAAATAGTGGTGTTTATTATCTTTTTTTATAAATCGATGCAAGTGTTCAGCCATGATTAAATCAAATTTAACTATCATCTGTACAAGTTGCAAGAAATTACCATTATTTGGAGTATATAAAGTGCTAGATGTACCTCGAAAAGCTAAATTTTGCTGAGCAAAATATTTAATAATTAGAATTATTCGCTTAAGAACATTTCTCCAATGTGCTTGTTCAATATTTAAAATTTTTTCATTATGAAAGTCTACAGTATGCTGCGAGATCATTCGATTAGCGAAAAGATGCCAAGATTTAAAAGCTTCAATATGTTTTTTACCTTGCTCATGATCTTTAATGACACGATGTGCATTCGACCAATCAGAATAGCCAGAGGGACTTGAAAATTTATTTTCATTTCGTTTATATAAAGAACAACAGAAGCAAAAAACAGTATTTTTGGATTTTGAGTAAACTAACCAATTTCTGGATAATTTTTCACCGTTAGCCATTGTACGGGTATATAAACTTATTGAAAAACATCTATTGTTTGAATCCAACGGAAAGTTAAAATCCATAATTTGTTTGGGAACTCCATGATCAATTATCTGAGTCCGAAAATCTTGAGAGATTATATCTGGCCAGAGACCTGGGTCTTCAAATTGATCAATCTCAACCAATTGAGAATTATTTTCAATGTCGATATTGCTATCAATTTGAATTGAAACAGAAGAGGAAGTCGAATTTGGGGGAGCTTTGGAAAATGAAACGTCTGCGAGCGACGTTGAAGTTGAAGATATTGGGTCTGAAGAAGTAGACGTCGAAGAAAGAGTACAAGAAGATGTGCTTGCTATCGATGAATTCGATAAGTGAATTGAATCATTTGATGTAGTTTTTAAAAATTTAGCTAATGAGCCCGATAATTTTTTACCTTCTTCTTCTTTTCTCTTTCTTTCTTGACGAAATTGAAAACCAGAAGGTTTTTTATTATTCATGGTAATATACTTATGAACCAGAAAGAAGAAAATGAATAAGGAGATGGTAAAATATTAGATCGCGTTTATTTTTCCACAATAATATATGAGAAAATTATCTCAAGAAAACTCTCAATCTCATCAAATCACAATAGATGATCCGTATTCTGTCTGCACGTCTTACTGCGCTATATAATATAATGTGTAGAATAGGCCAGCTAGTGTTTCGATCAATGATCCAAGCTGCTAGCGGTGTTCTTAGTGGAGAGGGCACGTAACAAGCGAGAATCGCATCCACATCGACAAGCGATTCTCATTTGGTGCGTGCCCCCTCCTATAGCATCGTGGGCTACCAGCAGTATTGTATCATCGCGTCCGTACGCCCCGCGAAAGAAAAAAAAATTTGCGTTCTTCCAAATTTTGCGCCCCTCCAAAACTTGCGCCCTACGCTGGAGCGTATGCTGCGTACTGCCTCGTAACGGCCCCGCGTGTGATATTTAGCGATGAATCGCTATTCACACAAGAAGGAATTTTCAATGTGCATAATATGCACTTTTGGAGCGAAGAAAATCCCAGTCACGCGATTTCGAAATTTTCAAACTCGTTGGAAGATTAATGTATGGGCTGGAATAATGGGCACTGAAATACTTGGTCCAGTTATTCTTCCAGATATTTTAACTGGAAGTACCTACGTCGATTTATTAACAGAAAATCTACCACATTTCTTAGAAGATGTGCCATTATTTGAAAGAAACGATATTATCTTCCAACAAGACGGTGCTGGGCCACACAACGCCAGGATCGTTACGAATTACTTAAACGAGAATTTTCCCGGACGCTGGATGGGTCGGTACGGCCCGATACGTTGGCCCGCAAGATCTCCGGATCTCAATCCTCTAGATTTTTTCTTATGGGGATACTGCAAGGAAGTAATTTATAAAACGCTTCCCGAAGATATTGAAGATCTGGAGACAAGATTACGATTCGCTATTTGGAATATTGACGAAGAAATAATGGAAAACGTCGAAAGAAACTTATTAAAACGCATGAGAGCTTGCATTAGGATGGATGGCGGGCATTTTGAGCATCTGCTTAAAAATTTTTTTTAGTCAATCCGCTCTTTTCAGAGCGACCAATACATTTTCACGTTGGAACATTTCATTGTGAGCAGAATAAAAATAAATTTTTCCAAATGTAATTTTAATTACATTATTCTTGCGATTGACTTAAATCTTCGCATCGTGAATGCAATAATTTCGAAAACGTAATAACGTATAACACATGCTTTTTAAAATAATAATTATTTATTATAATTAGAAATAGTTATTTATAATAAATAATTAATTTTTTAAGTGTGTCATTATACGTTTCATGTTTTCTACCGCATTCGCAATGCGAAGGTTTTAGCCGATCGTTCGTCTTAAGCGTCGTCTACAATGAGATTTTAAGGAGACTTAAGGCGTAAGACTTAAGAAATTGACCAATCACAGTCAAGTATTAAGGGAATACTCGACTGTGATTGGTCAATTTCTTAAATCTTACGGCTTAAGTCTCCTTAAAATCTCATTGTAGACGACGCATTATCTCGCGTCAATCACGCGCAAGTTGTTTGTTAGATGTCGCGTGTCGCGTTTCTGGCAATATAACTCTTGTGGTCGCGCAGTCTCCGCGGTCCGTCGCTTCGCGTCGAGTCATGTGCTGTTTGCATTCGCGTTTCTTTGAAAGTAATTTTTGGTATCGATAAATCGATAGTGAGTGAATAAACAGTAAACTCGTTATCGCGTAATCTGTATTGTGTCAATCGAGTGTGAGACTAATAATCGCAAAAGTTTCAATGTGTCGCGCATCTCTAGCAATCATAACCGTGCAGCAGATAACAACAATACATAACATGAAGATTCACTACGCTGCTACAAGGTGAGTGAGCAAGTGAGTAAGCAGGTGAGTGAGTGAGTGAGTGACCGAGAGAGTGTGAGTGAGAGACTGAATGAGAGAGTGTATGAGTGTTGCGTAAAAGAGAGAAAGAGAGCGAGAAAAAAAGTGCGTGCGTGTGTATGAATGTCTGTCCCTTCTACCCTCCCTCTCTCTCTCTCTCTCTCTCTTACGCACACACTCCGCCATACACACATCGCGTGTAGCAATCAGCTGATTGCAACGTCGGACGGCCGGCGATCCGGAACAACTTTTCATTATTAAAATAACATTATTCTAAGGAACACGTATTTCTGACGTAATTCTAAGACATTTTCTTCTTTACCAAAATTTTATTTAAAGCATAATTTTATGTTATAAGATAAAATAGTTAGCGACTCATGCGGTGGTAATCACCCGTCGGGTGGTCAGCTGCGTCCGCGCTCGCGGCACGCCGCGCCGCTCCTGCCTGCCTGCCGACGCGTGATTTACTAACTATTTTTGCTCATAATTCAAAAACTACGTTTCAAATCAAATTTTGGTAAAGGAAAAATTGTCTCTGAATCGTGTCAGGAATACGTCATTTTACAGACGGAAGGTTTTTCGGAATCGCCCTGTATAGAGGTCATTTTTATTCTACAATATTTATTTATACATATTCATATATATATATATATATATATATATACATATATATATTATAGATATATTCTTATTTAATGTTTTTAGCACATTTACAGTAGACTTGTATAATTTCTGAAATTCAATTTAATTTCCAATACTTAAATATGTATAGAAAGATTACGAATGTCGCGTTTCATTTATTTTTGTAATAGAAAAAATCATTAATGGAAAAAGTATTTAAATCTGAACTCAACACAATTATGTAGTTGTTAAGTATTAACCTAAATCTGAATCAATACTAACCTAAAAGTCGATCTTCAATTTGTAACATTTTGTTCACAATAATGTGTTAGAAAATACATATATATCATATATATGATAATATTTGAGAAATTTATTACAACTAATACTTCTATAACAGGTAATTCAATATAAAGTATACATCAAGTACATATCGAACTAGATGATTGGCTTGAGATTGCACAACTAATACGTGCATTATTATTATCACAATTCGTCATTTGTAGTTTGTTTACACTCATATCAAATGTTTAACCAAATAAAAAAATGTCAAAGTTATTAAAAAAGCATATATTAAGTGTTGTATTTCTTGTTGTTTTCGTATAATGTCTAAGGCCGTTGTGCCTTATTATTATGTCTTCAATACGCAAACAGTCTGAAGTAGTAATAGAAGATTTAAGCACGTCGTTTATGCTTCGTTCACGTCGACTACACCCATGCTTCTCCGACGGTCCGTCTTTCGGTCGTCTCTTAAGACGTCTTCTTACTGTAGTGTCGTGTGCACAGTCGTGCCGTGTGCATAGTCTTGCCGTGCTACGTGCTATGCTATGTGCTATGTCGCCTCTGCGCGTCGTCGTGCGAGCAATCGCTCTTGGTTGCGCAGTTCGTCAATCAGTAGCGTAGTGCTTAGCGCCTGTCAAAGGGCGCAATATATCTAACATTCCTCCCTTGCTTAAGAATGCTGTTTTCGGTAGAGGCAAGTTCCTCCCACCGCTTTGTAATCTGGTCGAATTCGATGTGAAAGACGTTCAGAACGACAAGCAGATGCTTCTGGGGGTTGTGTGGTCCCGTTGTTGAGAGGTTCTGCCTCCTCTCCTTCTCCTAGCGAAGTGTGAAGTACTGAATCTGGTTGAATCCGTGCTGATTCTTTTCCTGAAGGTAGTAGATCTTCGCTGAACGTATTGAATTTCCTTTCCTGTCCCTTTGGACGATTCCATATTTGATTGAAATGTCTGGTAATGAATCCTCCTTCAATGCTGACGCGAGCGAATGCTATCCCTATCAGCCTAACAATTTTTTCAGGAATACGCTGTCCATTGGAGAGTTGAATTAGTACCGATTGACCTGTAGCAAATGAACGTGGTCTTGCGCCGTGATGAGCGTCAAATTGTTGCTTCATTTGCTTCTGCCGAGAAGTAAGACTTAGATTAGGTTTTTCGGTTGCAGTAAAAATATCTAATGGAGTTCTAAGCTTACGTCCAAAGAATATTTCTGCCGGAGACTTATGATCTGGTACCGCATCACTGAGTGTATAGTATGCATAAACAAATTTGTTTAATTCTGTTTTTAATTGTGAACTTTGACTTGTGTCTATAGAACTTTTCAATGTTCTGACCATTCTCTTGGCTTGACCATTTGATTGTGGATGCCCAGGTGGGGTACGCAGGTGAAGGATTCTAAATTCGGCGCACAGTTGCGCGAATTCCACTGAAGTGAATTGAGTACCGTTATCTGAAACTAGTACTTCAGGAGGTCCATATCGACTAAAGAGTTTTCGCAGATATCGACATGTTGCTGCCGATGTTATTGTTGAGAACCATCCTGCTTCCACGAATTTGGAATAGCTATCGACAATAACGAGTACCCATTGTCCGTGTATCGGGCCTGCGAAATCAATGTGAAGGCGGGACCATAGTTTCTCTGGATTTGGCCATGGATATAATGGTTCTTTTACTGGGTTGCTTGCTGTGCGATCGCAATGATTACATTCTTTTACGTATCTCTCGATTTCATCATGCATCGCCGGCCAATAGAAATAACGTCGAGCAAGCTGTATCATCCGGCGAATACCTGGATGTGCAATGTGTAGTTCCTTCAATACAGTAGATTGTAGACGTTTAGGAATTATTAGTTTCTCATCTAGAACTAATGTATTATCAACTATGGCTAAGTAATCGCGACAACGATAATATGGCATTAATTCTTTATCAGTTACGTCCGATTTGAGCCATCCGTTTTGTAGACGATCTATAATCTCAGTGAGAATTCCATCGCTGAATGTCGCACTTTGGAGCTCTTGTCGAGCCGTTGAAGGTAAGAACTGTACTGATTCGTTGACAATCTGTTGTAGCTCTGTATCTGTTTCCTGTAGCGCAACTACAACTTCTTCGAGGTCGGCGTCTATTACGTCTTGTTTTGCATTCTGTATTAATCTTGAAAGAGCGTCCGCTTGACCAAATTTTTCGGAGTTGACATATTCTATGTCGAAGTCGTACCCAATTAGTCGAAGAGCCCATCGTTTCAAACGATTTGCTGTGCGTGTATCTAGACCTTTTGTATTTGACGTTTTAAACAGGGCTAGAAGTGGACGATAGTCCGTTTGTAGCACGAAATGACGGCCATATACGAATTTTCGAAAACGTTCAATTGCAGTGACTAATGCTAAAGCTTCTTTTTCGATTTGGCTGTAATTCTGTTGAGTCTTTGTCAATGCTTTTGACATGTGGAAGACTGCTTTTACCTGACCATCTGGGGCGCGTTGTAACAAGACGCCACCAATTTCGATCGAACTAGCGTCTGCTGCAACGATCAGAGTTTGTCTGGGATCGTAATGCGCTAGTAGAAGTGGTCCAGTAAGAATATTCTTAATATCCTCAAACGTTTTCTCCATTTTTGCTGTCCATACGAAAGGTACATCTTTCTTGATCAAAGCTTCGAATGGTGCTTTGAGTCGATGCAAAAATTTGGCACAAATTTCCCGTAGTAATTTATCAGACCTAAAAACGAGTGTATCTCTTTTGCAATCGTCGGAGCTCGCATTGTTTGGATAGGTCGAAGACGTGCTGGGTCGGGCTCAATACCTTTAGCTGAAACAATAAATCCAAGGTATTTAGCTATTGAAGTATGAAATTTACATTTTTCCTTTTGGAGTCGAAAACCCCATTCTTGCAAGCGGTTTACACGGCGTGTAAACGCGTATCATGCTCTGTGCGTTCCTGGCCATAAATCAGAATATCATCAAGATAGACGAGTACGCCTGGAATACCTGTAAGTGCCTGTTCCAGCGTACGTTGAAAAATTGCAGGAGCTCGTTTGAAATCCAAAAACCAACCGATTGTAAGCAAATAAACCTCGATGAGTATTTATTGTAGTTAGTTTCTTACTTTCCTCATTTAGTCTTAGATGGAAATAAGCATCAGATAGATTTAGTTGTGAGAAGATAGAACTTCCTCAAAGTTTTGCCATAAGTTCCTCTATACCTGGGATTGGATAATCCTCCGCGTCATTTAATCCTGTTGAGTAATCTGCACAAATACGTATTTTCCCATTTGCTTTGCGTGCAACTACTATGGGAGTAGCCTATTCCGAAAAGTCGACTGGCGTTAAAATTCCATTCTTAACGAATCTATCCAGTTCTTCATTGACTGGTTCTTCTAATGCGAATGCGATTGGACGTCGTGGAATATGTTTCGGTTTCGCATCTGGTTTAAGCCGCAGATAAACTGTCATCTTGGTGCATTTACCTGTCGAACTACTAAAAAGTTCTGTGAATTGTTTATGAAGTGAATTTACCGTAATCGTATTTGTCATTTGCAGATTTCCGACGACTCCTGTGTCATAGGTAATTAAGCCAAGCTCATTTATTGCTTGAGAGCTAATTAGTGCAGTTTCTGGACGATCAAATACGATGACTGGTGCTTTTATCACACAGTCTTTGTAGCCAAGTGAGGCGTTAAAAAATCCTATGGTATGCATTAGATGTCCTGAGACATTAATACATGAAGTAGTAAGAGGTTGGAATTTTGGACGACCGATTCGTGTCCAAGTTTCTTTCCCGATCGTGGTTACGTCCACCCCTGTATCCAACTGCATTTTTAATGGCTTGTTATTGATAGTAATATGCACGAATTTGCGATACCGATGTTCTGTGCATAGAACACCTTGTAATCTGACAGTATTTATTTTATTTCGTTGCTTCAATAAGCAAACTCTAGCAATATGTCCCGTTTTCTTGCCTAATCTGCATTCTGCTTTCTTAAAAGGACATGCATCCCGTCTGTGTTTTGCGGAACCGCAGCTATGGCATGGCGACAATGTAGTAGAATTTGTCTTTTTTTCGTAATGCAGTGTAGTAGGATTTGTTTTCTTTTCGTAATATTTACCTTTCTTTTTAGGTGAATTCTTTGTTGATTGGCTGACCGCGTTGATTTCTGAGAAGCGTTGTCCTTCAACGCGCATGACGTCAGCTGTGCGGTTCGCATGTGCGTAGCAGATTTCTCTAATGTCTTGAAATGTGCAGTTTTCTTCTTCTGATGCAACTTTGAAAAGGACTGTTCGCTCCGTGTAGTAGGTGTGGTCGCTTAGGGCGAGAGCCGTTAGCAGAATTTTGAGTTGGTCGATATTGAAATTATCGAGCTCAAAGGCATTTCCTAGAACATTTACTTTGTCAAGTATTTCTATTGCCGTTGTTGGCGGGGAAGTACGAAAATTGAGAGCTTCAAAACACGTTGTTGATACTCGTCGTCCTCGAGAGCAAGAAGAAGTAGCTCTTTGCTCTCCGTCTCGATTAAACCCTTCGCTCCTTCCGCGAAAGTGCTTCTATGACGTTCAAACCATAACGTGAAGGTTTTACCCCTTGTAGGATCATGAATGAAGCGCTCAACGAGCGCTTATGCCTTTGTGTCCGAAAATGGTGGGGATACAAATCGTGCCGCCGCTGGACGCAGCGTATGCAATCTGATATCCTTGTATGCGACGTGCGTATGTTCGAAATAATAGGTATATTCCAAAATATGCCAACAGTATTGGAGGGAGTATCCCGATTCGACACAGCACGATTGGACACAGCCAATCATATCAACCGATGCCTAGGGTAACCAGCACGATTAGCCAATCAAACCAGTGGTGTCGAATCGTGCCGTGTCCAAACGGGTGTCACCCGTATTGGAAATCTCCCTCTCTCTCTCTCTCTCTCTCTCTCTCTAAAGCGATTAAATATAGTTTATCATGAATATATATGTACTTAGAAATATATGCAGATATAAATATACATTTATATTTATAATGCATAAGTGTTACAATTGAAATGTTTCATAATTGCTTACCCACACCGAATAATTTATCTAATAGATATCTAATAAATGTCTAAATGTCTATATGAGGTCCATATCCTCTATAGATAACTAATAGATGTATATATAACATCGACATCTATATCCACTAACAAGTAAAGGTACCCAACTGTCACTCACGGATTCTAATGAAACTTTGTACACTTGTAAAACTATGCAAAATAATAGACACGTATTTGTTTTATCTGCGGAGAAGCGATTTTAAGGGCAGAAACAACCCCTTGTATATATGGCGTGGGCCATTCAAGGTGGCCTTGTCCTGACCTTGACGACGCCATCCAAGGTTAAACTCATGGCGCCAGTAAATAGATCTTTTTACATCCTACAACATTTGTCTGAAACAATTTTTTATGAAACTTAATTTTTTTGCGATACGAAGTCCGTATATCCACCCCATATATACAAGGAGTTGTTTCAGCCCTTAAAATCGCTTCTCCGCAGATAAAAAAAATACGTGTCTATTATTTTGCATAGTTTTACAAGTGTACAAAGTTTCATTAGAATCTGTGAGTGACAGTTGGGTACCTTTACTTGTAAGTAGCTACCAGAATTATCCACTAAATATACACATGTTATCCATATATCTACATTCACACACAAAAAATACGGGTTACTAAATTTTAGCACAATTTTTTAATATCTTTCAATAACAATAAATCAGCGAAAAATCATCGTATTAAGATGAAACAAAACTCAAATTAAAGCTTGAACATTTCTTTTAAAAAGCAAAAACACAAATTTAAGTTACAAAAGATATTTACAAAAAATATTTTAAAATGACGGACGTTGAAGATAGGCTTTGAGAAATGAGAAACAAATTTTTTTTTTAACCAATACAAAAATGTATGGGTTTTTAAGCTCATTTATTTCCTAAAAAAATAAATTCATATTTTAATCAATTTTCTACGATCTTTTTTGATAAAGTTATATCGTTTTGAGGAAAGATTTTAATCTGATCGACTATTTCTATGAAACATCTTGGAGTTACACTTTAATTTCTTTTTTGAAGAAGTTTTCCATGATAATTTGATTCTGAATTGCAGATTTTACAAGGAAAGTTTCATTTTGTAACATTTTCTTCAAAACGGTATAACTTCATCAAAAAAGGTCGTAGAAATTTTTTAAAAATATGGATTTGTTAAGAAATAAATAAGCTTAAAAACATTTTTGCACCAGGGAGCCGATTTTCTTGAGCAATGCAGCAGTTAAAAAAAATTTGTCTTCTATTTCTCAAAGTTTATCTTTAGCATTTGTCATTTTGTAAAACATTTTTTGTAACTCAAATTTGATTTTTTTAGTTTTTAAGAGGACAGTTTAATTTGAGCTTTATTTCATATCAATACGGTGATTTTTTGCTGATTTGTTGTTGTTAAAAGATGTTAAAATATTTTGCTAAAATTTAGTAGTCCGTTTTCTTGAGTGTGAGTATACTCGTATATCCACCAAATAGCTACTAAAGATATTCAATGGATATTCATATATTTCCACGAGTTTCTCGCCTTACCGCTAGGTGGCGAAAAGAAAAACGCCTAATCCGAAAGTGGGATTCGTCTAACAATAAGACAGTATATAAGGCCGCGGCACTGGTTCCGCGAGTCAGAGCTTATCGATCAAAGAGCGCATTAGCTCGAAGACTGTTATAGCCGTATCTCTTCTATCTATTGAGGGAGAGGAGTCTCAAAACTCCAAAAATTAACTGGTTAATTTTTTGTGATGGCGAATTCCGTCATATATGCAGTGTTTGTTCTTATCTAGGTAATTATGCATAAAAAGGCCCCACCCTCGCAAATGTGTCATTGACATATGTTGTGAAGGTCATATTTCTAATTAATATTCTGAAGGTTTTAGCCGGCGGTCGTTCTTTATTCAAAAGTTATTAAAGTATTTATGCATAAAAGGGGCCCCCTCTCCGATTTGCTTTATTTTTAAATATGTTATAGGGGAGATCTTCCCGAGTAATTTCGTATATATATAAGGGTCGGACTCAAATAGCTTTGGAGATATAGGTTGAAAAAGGATAAAAATAATAAATACAAAAATAAGGTAAACCTTCGGAAAACCCACCTATATAAATAATGGGTAAAAATACCCAATTCCTACGTATTTTTTACCTCCTGAATACGAATATGAAACTTAAAAATGGCGGTCGAACTCGCAAGTTGAAGAAAAACGCAAAAAAAGGTAAATTATAGGTAAATAAAAAAAAAGTAAACAATTTAAATTTATATAGAATTTAATACAATTTAATACAATTAAAAAATATCACAAATGTATGTGTACACACACGCGCGCGCGCGCGGGGGGTGCAAGGGGTGCCTTCGGCCCCCTCCCGCAATCACTCCGCCGGTAGGCAAGATGGACCTTGCTTTACAACTTACAGCATATATCCATTGTGAATGAACTCTTCGCAATGCGTCCCCTACCGGGGTGGTTGCGGGAGGGGGGTTAAAGGCTCCCCTCGCACCCCCGCGCGCGCGCGTGTGTGTGTGTACCCTGCTTAAAATAGTAGATAAGAGATGAATGGATGTCATTAGTATAACATAGAATCTTCATGTTGATTAATACAACGAGTCTTTAACCAATGCTGCAGTACATAGACTTCCAATGTAGTTTAATAATATTTTATTATACTATTTCTCTTTAATATTATTAAATATGAAAATTTGTATATCAATAAATATTCTTTTATATGTCAAAAGTTATATCGTGTATTTATAATTATTTTATGACAAATTACTTATAATATTCTTTTACAAAAACTTGTTTTAAAACTATTCAATATAATAATCTATACAAACAAGTTTAATCATAATCTATTTTAAAATCTTTAGAAAATTTTAATTCTCAATAAATCAAACTTAATGTAAAGTTACTTTTCCATTTTAATGCTTCTGTTTCATGCAATATTGTTAATAATACCTAGTCATAAAAGTGTACTTTACTGTAATCACTTTGAATATCATAGTATACCTTTAAAATTGTATTCTAATTAAAATTACATGATGTTTTATCTATTTTAATACTTTCGATTTTAATATTTTCTTATAAGAGATGATTTATAATTGTTCGCGGATGAACGCGTCGTTGCGAGAGGCGCGTTGCGACAAAGTTATTTAAGAGGACACCACACGATTAATAATAAAGACGAGCCACGACACGTAATTTTTTTGTGTTTTTAATTTTTATTGCACGACACCATAATTATAACTTAAGGGGATCCTAAAATGACGACCGAACTCCGACGGGATAGCGCCCTCATCTAAGCATAATTAAAATTGTCGATAATACTGCCAATTTTAATTTCGCCATTACCGACAATAGTATATATACATAAACCATATATATTACAAAGAATAATTTTTAATTGTGTTTAACATGTTAAAATCAGACAACATCTTTCTGCTTCTTTATCGCACGCATATCGAAACATGTAGATAACAGAAAAATATAGATGTGTCTGGCATGTCATATGTATAATTTAAACACAATTTCATGATTATTCATGACTATACATATATATATTATATTGATTATGTATCTTCTCATGTATCTTACAAGAGCAATAACACATTTGACCATTTGTGTACATATGTATATATAAATATATACATTTCTATATGTTATATTCTATATATTCTATATTTCTATATATTTTTTTACAATATAAAATATAATATAAAAATGTATTATTTTGTTACGAGTAAGACCATGTATTGTAAATGTTTGTAAATTTCTATTACAATTATATAAGTAATTATACATATATATAATGAAAGAAACATTTACATGAAAAAAAATTTAATTTCATAAAATGTATTTTTGTTAATTCCATTATACTGATTATGTGTTAAGAAAAACAATCTGTACTGCATAGATTGTAACTTATATAAAGTTACATTATATATATATATATATATATATATATATATATATATATATATAAGACAGTCTTCTGTCTTCTTCCTACCAACGAAAGCGACGGCCGACGCGCGACGCTACACGCTGCTTGCTCCTCGATATCTCGATATGCGCTCAATGTTTCTCTTACAGCTTTTTTATCATATGATATGTTTATAATATATATGTGTGTATATATATATATATATATATATATTATATAATATATTATATATATATATATATATATATATATATATATATATAAATATATTATACAAATATAAATATATACTAATTATATTAGAAAAATATATTATAAAACTATTCAATATAATAATTAAAATAACTATAAGAAATTAGGCTCTGTATATTGAAAACATAAACTTAAATTTAAACGGGCCATCAGAGCTAAACGCGTTTAGCTCTGATGGCCGCGTTTAGCTCTGTGATGGCCCGTTTAAATTTAAATTTATATTTTCAATATACAGAGCCTAATTTCTTATAGTTATTTTAAATCACGCCGGCGGAAGATGGCGTTATTCCTTAATTTAATATTCATTTGTAGGCGACCGAGAAGTATCGAGTTGAGGGGTCTGAATAGCTCAGTGATAAGAGCAGTCGTCCGGCAAGCGAAAGACTCGGGTTCGATTCCCGATTCAGCGACTTTCGGCCCGATATTTTTCTCGCCTCCAACACTACAGGGGGGGAAAGAGGGATAATTAAATAATTTCTCGAATTGAGAATTATTTTAAATTCGCTTGGTATCGTACCAAGAAAATTTTGTGCCCTGTGCACACAAATAAAGTTTCAACGAAAACTTAATTCTCGTTGAACTTACGCACTACCATCCGCGTTTAGCTCTGATGGCCCGTTTAAATTTAAGTTTATATTTTCAACATACAGAGCCTAATTTCTTATTGTTATTTTAAATCACGCCGGCGGAAGATGGCGTTATTCCTTAATTTAATATTCATTTGTAGGCGACCGAGAAGTATCGAGTTGAGGGGTCTGAATAGCTCAGTGGTAAGAGCAGTCGTCCGGCAAGCGAAAGACTCGGGTTCGATTCCCGATTCAGCGACTTTCGGCCCGATATTTTTCTCGCCTACAACACTACAGGGGGGAAAAGAGGGATAATTAAATAATTTCTCGAATTGAGAATTATTTTAAATTCGCTTGGTATCGTACCAAGAAAATTTTGTGCCCTGTGCACACAAATAAAGTTTCAACGAAAACTTAATTCTCGTTGAACTTACGCACTACCATCCGCGTGTAGCTCTGATGGCCCGTTTAAATTTAAGTTTATATAATAATTAAACTTGTTTTCTCCATATTTATACATTTAAAATAATAAAATAAAAAAATTTAACGAGTGTGGCGATTTTCCACACCACCCACGAGGTATCACCAATGGCGCGTTAGGTTTTTTTATGTGGACCTTCGCCTAGAGCCCTATTATACCACATTGTATTGATATATGTATAGGAGGAAAAAATATCTAGGAATAAAGGATAAAAGGAAGAAAATATTGGATAAATAAATATTCTATGAATTATTTATTATTTTTTTATTATTTATTTATATATAATATATTAATAATAATAATAATTTTTTATTATTGTGCCTCGGCCGCCTCCTCGGCCCCAGCCGCCTCCTCGGGCCCGGCCGCCTCTTCGGCCCCGGCCGCTTCCTCGGCCTCGGTCGCCTCCTCGACCGCCCGCGACGCCCCAGCCGCCCCTGCTGCGCTGCGCGTACCAGCGGGCACGGGTCCGCCCGCCTCCTCTTTTTTTTTGTTTATTTTCTGAAAAATAAAACAAATAAATTATTATATATATATATATATATATATATATATATATATATATGTATATAATTTTATAAAATATAATTTAATATAAAAAATAATGTACCATTTTGCTCATGCTGTTGCTCTTCTTGCTGTTCCTGCGGCGGCGGCGGCGGCGGCTGCTGCGGCTGCTGAGGCTGCTGCTGCTGCTGAGGCTGCTGCTGCTGCTGAGGCTGCTGCTGCTGCTGCTGCTGCAGCATTAATATTTGCAGCTGTGCTGCAAACAATTGTTGCGGCAGCAACGGCATGTTGGGTGCATCCAGCACCAGCGCATCCATTTCTTCATTAATATCTTCTATAAAATTATTAAGAAAAAAAATTATAACAGAAACATTAAAATTTCTTAATAATTTTGTATAAATAATGATTTACTTACGAGACATTATGTTCAATTTGTCGCCGTGCTTTGGTGAACAGACACTGAGGCACACTCGGCATTTGTTTCATGCCGTTTCATTTGTTTTATACCGTTCATTTGTTTCGCGGCATTTCTTTTTCATCAGATAATCTTGTCGCCTTGTACTGTCAAGTAAACGTATTTTTTTATACGTGCTCTGAAATCTTGGTGTTCAAGAAACTGTCACAATCCCGATTTGTGAGTTCTGATTATTTCAAATTTCTATATATCTATCATTTTTCATCTTTAGCTTCTTTTATTCATTCTTCTTTAATTCTTTGTTTCTGCCTATTTTTTGTTTCACAAAAATGTGTGATGAATTAAGAAAAAAATCCAAGCGAAGCTTTTCAGATGCTTGGCTCAATGATGATCGAATTAAATATTGGATACGCAAAGTAGCTTTTGATGAGAGCTTGTATCATTGTATTATATGCAATAAAAATATTTCGTGCAACACACATGTTTTAAGACATGTGGATACTGCGTGTCATAAAAATAATATTAAAGAAAATAATTCATCTTTAAGTACTGATAATAAAAATAATAATAAAAATTCAGATAAAAAAATATCCGAAAAATATAAATTTCAAGACCAATGGCTAGAGATTGAATTATTTAAGCCATGGTTACGCAAAGTATCACATGATATAAATTCATTTTTTTGTTCATTTTGCGATAAATCCATGAGAGGTGATTTATCGAAAATTTATCGTCACGCAGAATCCAAAGCACATATAGAAATATGTAAAATTAAAACAGAAACAAAGAATACAAACGAAAATATAAACATAATAGATGATTCACTTTTGTCGTTCGAAGAGCGAAAAAAAATAGCAGAAATTCGATATGCTGCATTAATTGCTGATAAAAATATTTCGCATCAAACTGCAAAAGAAATCCTCAACTTTTTTCAACATATTGGAAAAGATCCTAATGTGTTAAAGAGCATGAGCATGGGCCGAACAAAATGTAAAAACATTATTACAAATGTTTTGTGCCCAGTTGAAACAGATTGTGTCGTCAATAAAATTCAGAATACAAAATTTTCAATTTTTATTGACGAAACATCTGATATAACTAATGATAAATAGATGACTTTTCTTGTTCGATACGTTGATCCAGAGACATTAGATATTCGCTCACAATTAGTTAAATTAATTGATATTGATGCCAAAGATTCAAGCGCAGAAAAGTTGTTTGAGGCATTTAAATGTGAAATGTGGAAATTACAGATACCATTTTTAAATATCGTAGTTTTATCATGTGACAATGCATCTGTTATGACAGGAAAACATTTATCGTTTAAAAAAAATTAGAAGAAATATGTCCACATTTATTAACATTTTCATGCCCATGTCATTCCTCCGCATTAGCAGCGCATGCTGCATGTTCTAAAATGCCTGCATATTGCGAGGAATTTCTAAAAAAAATTGCTACTTATCTCAATAGCAGTCCAAAACGTACGGCTATTTTTCGTGAATTTTGTGAGTGTTTCCAAGAAACAAATCGCAAAATATTGAAATTATGTGATACGCGCTGGCTTTCGCATTATTTATGTATCGAAAGACTTCTTGAATCTTGGGATACAATTAAATACTTTCTTACTGAAATAGTTGTGAGTGAAAAAACAAATTCTGGAGAATATCTATTGTCTATGATGAACAACGTAGAGATAAAAGCTTATTTTCTATTTTTAAAATACTTTTTGAATTTCTTTAATGCATTTAATGCATTTTTTCAAGCATTAGAAACAAGGATTCATTTATTGCATCCAAAATCTTTAAACTTTCTTTTCCAAATCTGTCGAAATTTTATAAAAGAAGAATATTTAAAACCATTTTCTCCAAATATTATATTCTCCTTAAAAGAAAATCAAAAACCTACTAATGAAATTATTTTGGGATCAGAATGTGAGGAATATCTGAACGAACGAGATATTAAAGTAATTATTAAATTTTAATTATATAATTCATTAAAAATAATCCGATTTATGTCGTGTTTGGTGTCATTTTAATCGCAAAAATCTCATTAATCCATTGAAATTATTTTCAAATCGAAAAAATGCGAAATATAAAAATTTTATTTTCCAGAATAAGATGACATGTATACCTATGAAGATAAGAAACAGCGAGCCTGGCGAGCGGGACTTCGGAACTCTTTTATGACTCGTTATCTCGCTTGCTCCTTACTCGTTCTCGCTCTCGTTTCAAATCGGAGACCTTTCTTTATCTATAACAACTGTTATGGATTTAAATATCGTACAAATTAAAATTTTTATTTAACATTTTTTCGATTTGAAAATAATTGCAATGGATTAATGAGATTTTTACAATTAAAATGATACCAAACACGACATAAATCAGATTATTTTTAATCAAATTAATTATCAAATTTTAATTATATATTTAATTAAAAATGATCCAATTTATGTCGTGTTTGGTGTCATTTTAATTGAAAAAATCTCATTAATCTATTGCAATTATTTTCAAATTGAAAAAATAAAAAATATAAAATTTGTATTTTCTATAGTATAACGCGGAATCATGCTGTGATATATTTACTTCGCCGACAGTACTCGACTCGTCGTCGCGCCGTACTTACGCGTAAGAACAAGGCAGCGCGGAAAAAGAGTCGATCGTGACTATTGACGTTTTCAATCGAAAGTTACGAAAGTTACATATATTTATTATTTTTTGTATATTTATTTATTTTTATACAATGGTAGTGACGTATAGCGCTAAATGTTTACCTTTGTATGCTCGCCGACTTTCTACAAAAAGAGGATGGTTTAAAAGGTAGAACTTTGTTGTCATAATTAGGGTTATGTACAACATGCACAAATTATGAAAACAACACGCTCTGATTATGAAAAAAATAATTTATCCCAGAGGCGATCTATTCGTGAGCTGGTTGTTTCAGAAAATATTTCTTGTCAGAAGCGGTTTGCATGTGCGCTCTGATTATGAAAAAAATAGTTTATCCCAGAGGCGATCTATTCGTGAGCTGATTGTTTCAGAAAATATTTCTTGTCAGAAGCGGTTTGCATGTGCGCTCTGATTATGAAAAAAATAGTTTATCCCAGAGGCGATCTATTCATGTGCTGGTTATTAAAAAAAATATCCAGAGACGATCTATTCGTGTGCTGGTTATTAAAAAAAATATCCAAAGACGATCTATTCATGTGCTGGTTATTAAAAAAAATATCCAGAGACGATCTATTCGTGTGCTGGTTATTAAACAAAATATCCAGAGGCGAACTACTTGTATGCTGGTTATTTTAGAAAAATGTAATCCAGAGGGGATCTATTCGTGTGCTGGTTATTAAAGAAATGTAATCCAGAGGCGATCTATTCGTGTGCTGGTTATTAAAAAAATATAAACATTTTTATAAAATTATAAAAAGCAATAAACTGTTGCCTTTTTCAAAATGAAATGTTATCATTTAACAAAAAGATCTATATTCTGACTCGTAAGAGTGAGACAAATAAAAAACGCACCTCAATTTCGCTTATAAATTACCGTCGGAGAGACGAAATTAAATACATAAAATATTTTGGTAGCGTTCTCACGGGAATGGGCAATGGAGGGGCCCATTCTATATTTTTCTATATTTTTGCATTTTTATTATATTTTATATATTCTATATTTCCATACTTTTACAAATGTATTCTGTCCCAATCGAGATAATATGTTGTAAATATTTGTAAATTTTTATTATAAATATAAACATTTGTACACACATGTAACAAACCAAATATGTACACATGATTAAAATATGTGACTTCATATAATATTTTTTCTAATTCGATTATATGTGAAAAAAACAAGCTGTGCTGCATAGATTGTATTTTATAAAAAGTTACATGTGTGATAATACCTACTATATATATATATATATATATATATATATATATATATATATATGTTACGTCCGCGGAGCGATATATCTCGAACGCGCGCGAGCTAAAGATCGGCCGTCGCGGATCGCGTAAATGACAAGACACTTTTAAGAATAACGAGGAACTTTAATAACACAGAACACAGAACACGAACAACAGATTCACAACGGGTTTAACAACACAATTATTGCTCGTAAACGAGAACGCGTCCGTTTAGCTTGACAGCTGTCTCCAGACTCAAACGACAGCCGCCGCTGTCAACAAACTCTTGACGACGGACTTCTTCTCTTTACACGGCGGTCCACGACGGACTCGACCGCGACTTGAACCAGGGGCGTAACACTTGCCCCCTCCTTAAAGAATTGTCGTCCCGACAATTAAAAGTAGAAGGACTTTCCACTGTATGTCGTCGAATGCAGAGTTCCGATGTGTCCTCTTGTCCTACCCTGAGCTGCTGCTGCAGGTTACTGGACGACACATTTTCTTGGACTCAAACGACTTTCAGTTCCGGATTTTCCCAACGATTATCCTGTCGAATGCCCGAAGCGTCTTCTTGTCCTACCCTGAGCTGCGGCTGCAGGTTACCGGACGGCACATCTTTCGGGGCTCAGACGACCTCATTGGTTCCGGATGCATTCCGAAGTCCTATCTTCAGGCAAGAGGGGGGCATCTCCCCGTGGACCCTCCGTTCTCCTGAGAGAACACCTCAAGCCCTTGCCTCGGCATTTGCCCCAAGTCCCACGGGAAAACCACGGGTCAAAAACCGTGGGAGAGGCAGATCTTTAAGAAAAGTTTCCTCCTCTTCCTCGAGGTTGTCAATTCCGTCTTAGGCATCGCTCTCGAATAAATCTTTGAAAGAATAAGAGAAAACAGCAGTATTTATGTAATAAAAATTAATAGCTTCTTAAAAAAAAAGTCGGTCTCCGGAATTCCCTCAATTCAAATCTTGCCTATGATAAAACGGAGCTAATCTGTCGGCATGAACTATTTTATGCTTATGTCTACTAGATTTTCGAATTACAAAAACTACATCATTAAGTTTCTTCATTATTTTATAGGGACCCTCCCAATTACTTTGTAATTTAGGGGTCCTCCCTAATAATCTTCGGGGATTGAAAAGCCAAACATCCTGACCTGCTTCGAAGAGAATTCGCCTAGCTTTGCGATCATAGCGCGCTTTGGAACGCAATGATTGTAAATTTATGCGTTGTCTAGCATATTCATGGAAATTTTGCATCTTTTCTTTCAACTTCTGAATATAATTTCCTATCGAACTCTTCCTACTTTCCTCGGGGGGCTCCCTCGCAACAAATCTAATGGTAAAGTTAAGTCTCGAGCGAAATACAATTCTGCTGGGGAGACGCCCGTGGCCTCATGCTTCGAAGAACGATAAGCTAGCAAATACATAGGAATCCAACTATCCCAATCTTTTTGATTCTCCGCAGCAAATTTAGCTAAATAATTTAAAATGGTTTGATGGTGACGTTCGACCTGTCCATCAGACTGAGGATGTAAAGCAGTAGTCCTAGTTTTCCTAATTCCCAGCTGGCGCGTCATCTCCCGAAAGATCTTTGATTCAAAGTTTTTACCCTGATCTGTATGTACTTCTAAGGGTACTCCATGGCGAGAAACTATCTGATTCACAAAAGCCTCCGCAATCGTATTAGCTTTTATATTCTTTAAAGGAAGAGCTTCAACCCATTTTGTGAAACAATCGATCAAAACCAATAAATAACGATTTCCGCTAGAAGTAGTAGGGAGTGGACCGAGAATATCCATTTGGACTCTTTCAAGTGGAGCTCCCACATTATAAACCTGCATTGGAGATTTACCCTTTTCCGAAGGACCCTTTTTAACTACACAAATTCTACAAGAACGGCACCAGTCTTCCACATCATGTTTGCACGTAGCCCAATAGAAGCGTTTTCGAATCTTATCCAAAGTTTTATTCACTCCAAAATGCCCGCCTGTAGCAGAATCGTGGGCAAGCTCCAATATTCGACCGATGTACTTCCTGGGAACAATAATCTGAAGAATAATAGATTTTAAATTTGGAGACTCCCACCTTTTAAAAAGAACACCATCTTTAAAAACTAAAGAATCCCAATATGACCAGTAAATTTTTGCCGAAACATCCTGCAAAGCAACTTTCTCGCGAAGCAGACGTCTTCCTGATTCCTTTCCCCGTAAAAATATCGAAATCACAGGATCTTCTAATTGTCTCTTCCATTCCTCCAAGTTCTCCTCCTCAAAAACTATTCGGGCAACCGAATTTTCCTTGAATTCCGCTTTAGTACAATAAGTACAACCTTTTTCTGAACAAGGACGTCTCGACAAACCATCAGCATTCTGATGTAACTGACCTTTCCGATGGATTATCTCAAATTCAAACTGTTGTATTCTCTCAAGCCATCGAGCTAATTGACCCTCTAAATCTCTAAATGACATCAACCAGCGGAGAGAAATATGATCTGTGCGAATCAGGAACTTTCTTCCATATAAATAATGATGAAAAGATTTAAGCGATTCCACAATGGCCAATAGTTCTCGTCGGGTCACACAATAATTCCTCTCAGCTTTATTAAGAACTCGGCTATAATACGCAATTACCCTTTCGGAGCCATCCTGAATCTGTGATAAAACCGCCCCGATTCCATGATTCGAAGCATCAGTATCCAGAATGAATTCCCCAAGCTGAGTGGGAAAAGAAAGAATCGGAGAAGAGATTAACTTGTGCTTCAGCTCTTGGAAAGCTTCCTGACATGCCTGGGTCCATTCAAATTTAAACTGATTTTCAGTAAGCAAAAACAGAAGTTTTGCTATTAAAGAAAAACCCTTTACGAATTTCCTATAGTAGGAACAAAATCCCAGAAAACTTCGAACTTGCTTTTTATTCCGAGGAATAGGCCAATTTTCCACCGCCGCAATTTTCTCCGGGTCAGTAGTAATACCTTGTCCAGAAACAACATGTCCCAGATACTTTACTTTTCTCCCAAAGAGGGAACACTTTCTAGAATTGATTTTCAGGCCCGCCGAACGAAAGCGAAGAAAAACTTCCCTTAAATTTGATAACATCTCAAAAGATTTGCTGAAAACAATAACGTCGTCTAAATATACCAAACAAATTTTTGATAGGATGTTCTGTAATACTTTTTCCATAAGACGCTCAAAGGTAGCTGGAGCATTACATAAACCGAACGGCATTACTTTGAATTGCCATAATCCATTTCCTACGGAAAACGCCGTCTTCTCCCTATCTTCCGGATGAACCTTAACCTGCCAATATCCACTTTTCAGGTCTAGGGTGGAGAACCATGAATTTCCTGATAACTGATCCAAAATATCCTCGATGCGTGGTAATGGAAAAGAATCCTTGATGGTAACAGCATTCAACTTCCGATAATCCACGCAAAATCTCAATGACCCATCCTTTTTCTTCACAAGTATTACAGGGGACGCCCATGGGCTTTGCGACTCTTCGATGACACCCTGAGATTTCATTTCTCGAATAATTCGATTCACCTCTTCTTTAAGATGTAAAGGGACCCTGCGAGGAGCCTGTTTGATGGGATTAGAATCTTTTAATTTAATGACATGTTCCAAGATTCCGCAATTTCCTGAAATTAAATCTTCCGAAAATATATCCTGAAATTCCTTCAGGAATTCAGCAAAAAGATTTTTTTGAAAAGAATTCAAGCCTTCAGAATTTTCTTCAAATAAAGTTTTCAAAGAATGAGGAATTTCCGAAACTACTCGTTTACATGAAAACTCAATTTTTTACCATTGAAAGAAAATCAGCACCCAATATACATTCATCAGAAATGTCAGCGACTAGCATCGGAACATCTAAAGAATACTTTCCAATCTCAACTCGAACAATGACTTTAAACTGAACCGGAACAATCTCTCCCGTAGGATATTTTATATAGCTTTCTTTAACCTCGTACCGCCGTCTTGGCATTCTAACCAGACTTTTATTTAAAACTGAGATATCGGAGCCCGTGTCAATTTTAAAATTACAATTATTACAGTCAATTAATCCTTTATAATAAAACAAGTTTTCTTTAATCCTACTTAAATTAAAACATTTTTTATTTAAACAATTTTCCGGGGCATTTATTCTTCCAGTCGAACCCGCCCCGAAAAGCTCGACTAATTCTTGTTTCCCGTCGAGAGAGTAGGACACTCCTTACTAAAATTTCGATTTTCGTATTTTCTTGGAAAACAACTTTACTGAATGACCTTCACGGCCATTGCTCTCTCTAAGGCAGATTTCAGAGAAGAGACGTTCTCCAACTGCAACGTTCTCTTCAAGAAACCGTCAGATAAAGCGGTAACAAACTGCGCGCACGCGATTTTGTCTCTCACCCCATGAGAGCACTCCGGATATGCCAATCGCGATAACCTCTCTAAATCGGCAGCCAAAGAAGGCAAATCCTCCGACGATTTCTGCTTTCTATTGGTGAATTGAGTGTAATAGGTTTGCGCCAAATGCGCTTCCCCAAAACGGAGTTCTAACTTATTTTTTAACTCTTCGAAAGAAAGATTTTCTATTTCTTGTACGCCGTCCAAAACCGAACGCGCCTTTCCTCTTAAATTCGAGGCTAACGCTACCGTTTTTAACGAATCGTCCCACCCGTTAGCGCGCGCTATCAAATTAAACTGAACAAAATATTCCCTTAACGGAACGCTCCCGTCAAAAATATCCGGTTTCACCTTATAACCGATCGCGTTTACTACTCCCCGGTCTCTATTTTCTTCTACCATAGGAGATTCTCTTAATCGGAAATGACTTAGCTGGTTTAAATGCGGCTCCCGTTGCTCCGTCATCCGACGAATCTCCTCATCACGTTGTTGAAGAAGCGCCTCAAAATCGGCCCTTTGCTGCCGTTGCTCCTGTCGCAATTGATGGATCTCTTGCAACGCAGCCTGTAACGCCGTGGTTTCCGCCGCCCTGAGGGGCGCCCTAGCGGCCCGCAACCTTTTCCGCGCAACCGATGCCGCCGGAGGGTCCGCAACTTCCACATTCTCATTCCCTTCGCCGGAAGCCATCACAATTCACAAAATTCCCTGGGTTTCACTCCCGAATCGTCCTTCAATCCCGGACGAGCCCCCAAAATGTTACGTCCGCGGAGCGATATATCTCGAACGCGCGCGAGCTAAAGATCGGCCGTCGCGGATCGCGTAAATGACAAGACACTTTTAAGAATAACGAGGAACTTTAATAACACAGAACATACGAACAACAGATTCACAACGGGTTTAACAACACAATTATTGCTCGTAAACGAGAACGCGTCCGTTTAGCTTGACAGCTGTCTCTAGACTCAAACGACAGCCGCCGCTGTCAACAACCTCTTGACGACGGACTTCTTCTCTTTACACGGCGGTCCACGACGGACTCGACCGCGACTTGAACCAGGGGCGTAACAATATATATATATATATATATATATATATATATATATATATATATATATATATATATAGTAGGTATTATCACACATGTAACTTTTTATAAAATACAATCTATGCAGCACAGCTTGTTTTTTTCACATATAATCGAATTAGAAAAAATATTATATGAAGTCACATATTTTAATCATGTGTACATATTTGGTTTGTTACATGTGTGTACAAATGTTTATATTTATAATAAAAATTTACAAATATTTACAACATATTATCTCGATTGGGACAGAATACATTTGTAAAAGTATGGAAATATAGAATATATAAAATATAATAAAAATGCAAAAATATAGAAAAATATAGAATGGGCCCCTCCATTGCCCATTCCCGTGAGAACGCTACCAAAATATTTTATGTATTTAATTTCGTCTCTCCGACGGTAATTTATAAGCGAAATTGAGGTGCGTTTTTTATTTGTCTCACTCTTACGAGTCAGAATATAGATCTTTTTGTTAAATGATAACATTTCATTTTGAAAAAGGCAACAGTTTATTGCTTTTTATAATTTTATAAAAATGTTTATATTTTTTTAATAACCAGCACACGAATAGATCGCCTCTGGATTACATTTCTTTAATAACCAGCACACGAATAGATCCCCTCTGGATTACATTTTTCTAAAATAACCAGCATACAAGTAGTTCGCCTCTGGATATTTTGTTTAATAACCAGCACACGAATAGATCGTCTCTGGATATTTTTTTTAATAACCAGCACATGAATAGATCGTCTTTGGATATTTTTTTTAATAACCAGCACACGAATAGATCGTCTCTGGATATTTTTTTTAATAACCAGCACATGAATAGATCGCCTCTGGGATAAACTATTTTTTTCATAATCAGAGCGCACATGCAAACCGCTTCTGACAAGAAATATTTTCTGAAACAATCAGCTCACGAATAGATCGCCTCTGGGATAAACTATTTTTTTCATAATCAGAGCGCACATGCAAACCGCTTCTGACAAGAAATATTTTCTGAAACAACCAGCTCACGAATAGATCGCCTCTGGGATAAATTATTTTTTTCATAATCAGAGCGTGTTGTTTTCATAATTTGTGCATGTTGTACATAACCCTAATTATGACAACAAAGTTCTACCTTTTAAACCATCCTCTTTTTGTAGAAAGTCGGCGAGCATACAAAGGTAAACATTTAGCGCTATACGTCACTACCATTGTATAAAAATAAATAAATATACAAAAAATAATAAATATATGTAACTTTCGTAACTTTCGATTGAAAACGTCAATAGTCACGATCGACTCTTTTTCCGCGCTGCCTTGTTCTTACGCGTAAGTACGGCGCGACGACGAGTCGAGTACTGTCGGCGAAGTAAATATATCACAGCATGATTCCGCGTTATACTATAGAAAATACAAATTTTATATTTTTTATTTTTTCAATTTGAAAATAATTGCAATAGATTAATGAGATTTTTTCAATTAAAATGACACCAAACACGACATAAATTGGATCATTTTTAATTAAATATATAATTAAAATTTGATAATTAATTTGATTAAAAATAATCTGATTTATGTCGTGTTTGGTATCATTTTAATTGTAAAAATCTCATTAATCCATTGCAATTATTTTCAAATCGAAAAAATGTTAAATAAAAATTTTAATTTGTACGATATTTAAATCCATAACAGTTGTTATAGATAAAGAAAGGTCTCCGATTTGAAACGAGAGCGAGAACGAGTAAGGAGCAAGCGAGATAACGAGTCATAAAAGAGTTCCGAAGTCCCGCTCGCCAGGCTCGCTGTTTCTTATCTTCATAGGTATACATGTCATCTTATTCTGGAAAATAAAATTTTTATATTTCGCATTTTTTCGATTTGAAAATAATTTCAATGGATTAATGAGATTTTTGCGATTAAAATGACACCAAACACGACATAAATCGGATTATTTTTAATGAATTATATAATTA
Organism: Camponotus pennsylvanicus; assembly: GCA_023638675.1. Taxonomy (NCBI): domain Eukaryota; kingdom Metazoa; phylum Arthropoda; class Insecta; order Hymenoptera; family Formicidae; genus Camponotus; species Camponotus pennsylvanicus. The sequence continues at coordinate 99,518 of JALHBL010000720.1, read as the reverse complement.
AAATTTAATAATTACTTTAATATCTCGTTCGTTCAGATATTCCTCACATTCTGATCCCAAAATAATTTCATTAGTAGGTTTTTGATTTTCTTTTAAGGAGAATATAATATTTGGAGAAAATGGTTTTAAATATTCTTCTTTTATAAAATTTCGACAGATTTGGAAAAGAAAGTTTAAAGATTTTGGATGCAATAAATGAATCCTTGTTTCTAATGCTTGAAAAAATGCATTAAATGCATTAAAGAAATTCAAAAAGTATTTTAAAAATAGAAAATAAGCTTTTATCTCTACGTTGTTCATCATAGACAATAGATATTCTCCAGAATTTGTTTTTTCACTCACAACTATTTCAGTAAGAAAGTATTTAATTGTATCCCAAGATTCAAGAAGTCTTTCGATACATAAATAATGCGAAAGCCAGCGCGTATCACATAATTTCAATATTTTGCGATTTGTTTCTTGGAAACACTCACAAAATTCACGAAAAATAGCCGTACGTTTTGGACTGCTATTGAGATAAGTAGCAATTTTTTTTAGAAATTCCTCGCAATATGCAGGCATTTTAGAACATGCAGCATGCGCTGCTAATGCGGAGGAATGACATGGGCATGAAAATGTTAATAAATGTGGACATATTTCTTCTAATTTTTTTAAACGATAAATGTTTTCCTGTCATAACAGATGCATTGTCACATGATAAAACTACGATATTTAAAAATGGTATCTGTAATTTCCACATTTCACATTTAAATGCCTCAAACAACTTTTCTGCGCTTGAATCTTTGGCATCAATATCAATTAATTTAACTAATTGTGAGCGAATATCTAATGTCTCTGGATCAACGTATCGAACAAGAAAAGTCATCTATTTATCATTAGTTATATCAGATGTTTCGTCAATAAAAATTGAAAATTTTGTATTCTGAATTTTATTGACGACACAATCTGTTTCAACTGGGCACAAAACATTTGTAATAATGTTTTTACATTTTGTTCGGCCCATGCTCATGCTCTTTAACACATTAGGATCTTTTCCAATATGTTGAAAAAAGTTGAGGATTTCTTTTGCAGTTTGATGCGAAATATTTTTATCAGCAATTAATGCAGCATATCGAATTTCTGCTATTTTTTTTCGCTCTTCGAACGACAAAAGTGAATCATCTATTATGTTTATATTTTCGTTTGTATTCTTTGTTTCTGTTTTAATTTTACATATTTCTATATGTGCTTTGGATTCTGCGTGACGATAAATTTTCGATAAATCACCTCTCATGGATTTATCGCAAAATGAACAAAAAAATGAATTTATATCATGTGATACTTTGCGTAACCATGGCTTAAATAATTCAATCTCTAGCCATTGGTCTTGAAATTTATATTTTTCGGATATTTTTTTATCTGAATTTTTATTATTATTTTTATTATCAGTACTTAAAGATGAATTATTTTCTTTAATATTATTTTTATGACACGCAGTATCCACATGTCTTAAAACATGTGTGTTGCACGAAATATTTTTATTGCATATAATACAATGATACAAGCTCTCATCAAAAGCTACTTTGCGTATCCAATATTTAATTCGATCATCATTGAGCCAAGCATCTGAAAAGCTTCGCTTGGATTTTTTTCTTAATTCATCACACATTTTTGTGAAACAAAAAATAGGCAGAAACAAAGAATTAAAGAAGAATGAATAAAAGAAGCTAAAGATGAAAAATGATAGATATATAGAAATTTGAAATAATCAGAACTCACAAATCGGGATTGTGACAGTTTCTTGAACACCAAGATTTCAGAGCACGTATAAAAAAATACGTTTACTTGACAGTACAAGGCGACAAGATTATCTGATGAAAAAGAAATGCCGCGAAACAAATGAACGGTATAAAACAAATGAAACGGCATGAAACAAATGCCGAGTGTGCCTCAGTGTCTGTTCACCAAAGCACGGCGACAAATTGAACATAATGTCTCGTAAGTAAATCATTATTTATACAAAATTATTAAGAAATTTTAATGTTTCTGTTATAATTTTTTTCTTAATAATTTTATAGAAGATATTAATGAAGAAATGGATGCGCTGGTGCTGGATGCACCCAACATGCCGTTGCTGCCGCAACAATTGTTTGCAGCACAGCTGCAAATATTAATGCTGCAGCAGCAGCAGCAGCAGCAGCCTCAGCAGCAGCAGCAGCCTCAGCAGCAGCAGCAGCCTCAGCAGCCGCAGCAGCCGCCGCCGCCGCCGCCGCAGGAACAGCAAGAAGAGCAACAGCATGAGCAAAATGGTACATTATTTTTTATATTAAATTATATTTTATAAAATTATATACATATATATATGTATATATATATATATATATATATATATATATATAATATATTTATTTGTTTTATTTTTCAGAAAATAAACAAAAAAAAAGAGGAGGCGGGCGGACCCGTGCCCGCTGGTACGCGCAGCGCAGCAGGGGCGGCTGGGGCGTCGCGGGCGGTCGAGGAGGCGACCGAGGCCGAGGAAGCGGCCGGGGCCGAAGAGGCGGCCGGGCCCGAGGAGGCGGCTGGGGCCGAGGAGGCGGCCGAGGCACAATAATAAAAAATTATTATTATTATTAATATATTATATATAAATAAATAATAAAAAAATAATAAATAATTCATAGAATATTTATTTATCCAATATTTTCTTCCTTTTATCCTTTATTCCTAGATATTTTTTCCTCCTATACATATATCAATACAATGTGGTATAATAGGGCTCTAGGCGAAGGTCCACATAAAAAAACCTAACGCGCCATTGGTGATACCTCGTGGGTGGTGTGGAAAATCGCCACACTCGTTAAATTTTTTTATTTTATTATTTTAAATGTATAAATATGGAGAAAACAAGTTTAATTATTATATAAACTTAAATTTAAACGGGCCATCAGAGCTAAACGCGGATGGTAGTGCGTAAGTTCAACGAGAATTAAGTTTTCGTTGAAACTTTATTTGTGTGCACAGGGCACAAAATTTTCTTGGTACGATACCAAGCGAATTTAAAATAATTCTCAATTCGAGAAATTATTTAATTATCCCTCTTTTCCCCCCTGTAGTGTTGTAGGCGAGAAAAATATCGGGCCGAAAGTCGCTGAATCGGGAATCGAACCCGAGTCTTTCGCTTGCCGGACGACTGCTCTTACCACTGAGCTATTCAGACCCCTCAACTCGATACTTCTCGGTCGCCTACAAATGAATATTAAATTAAGGAATAACGCCATCTTCCGCCGGCGTGATTTAAAATAACAATAAGAAATTAGGCTCTGTATATTGAAAATATAAACTTAAATTTAAACGGGCCATCAGAGCTAAACGCGGATGGTAGTGCGTAAGTTCAACGAGAATTAAGTTTTCGTTGAAACTATTTGTGTGCAGAAATTTTTTCGTGGTACGATACCAAGCGAATTTAAAATAATTCTCAATTCGAGAAATTATTTAATTATCCCTCTTTCCCCCCTGTAGTGTTGGAGGCGAGAAAAATATCGGGCCGAAAGTCGCTGAATCGGGAATCGAACCCGAGTCTTTCGCTTGCCGGACGACTGCTCTTACCACTGAGCTATTCAGACCCTCAACTCGATACTTCTCGGTCGCCTACAAATGAATATTAAATTAAGGAATAACGCCATCTTCCGCCGGCGTGATTTAAAATAACAATAAGAAATTAGGCTCTGTATATTGAAAATAAAACTTAAATTTAAACGGGCCATCACAGAGCTAAACGCGGCCATCAGAGCTAAACGCGTTTAGCTCTGATGGCCCGTTTAAATTTAAGTTTATATTTTCAATATACAGAGCCTAATTTCTTATAGTTATTTTAATTATTATATTGAATAGTTTTATAATATATTTTTCTAATATAATTAGTATATATTTATATTTGTATAATATATTTATAATATATATATATATATATATATATATATATATATACACATACATATTATAAACATATCATATGATAAAAAAGCTGTAAGAGAAACATTGAGCGCATATCGAGATATCGAGGAGCAAGCAGCGTGTAGCGTCGCGCGTCGGCCGTCGCTTTCGTTGGTAGGAAGAAGACAGAAGACTGTATTCTGTCCTCTTCTACTATCCGAAGCTAGCCGAAGCGCCGAGCTCACACGTACGCTTACGCTCACATCCTCATTACCCCCTCCACGCCGTATTGCATGTTGCTTGCGGCGGAGATCTGGCAGCTTTGCGCCTAGCTTTAATTGTCCGCGCACGCTTGCATGCTGCCTTGTACATAGCTCACCGCTTAGATTTAATCGCGACTCGAATTCCAGACACACTACGATACGAACACGTTCAACCGCATCAACACACACCCACACACACACACCACGCACACAAACATACCACTTGTACATATTGTAAATATTCATAATAATAAAGAGCGTTTCCCGCATTGTTCGCACAAACTTGATTCTCCCCTTCTCTCGAATCCTGGCTAACCGACGAGTCGATCCGGAGCGTCGAGAAAGGCGACCGCATTACAAAGCAATATTGTTACGACGTGATGCAAAATGTCGGTAACACGACTGTAATTAACACAATTATAAGTAACTTTTCTTGGTTTTTTGCATGAAGTTATAGCGTCCGCACTTCGTTATTCTTAGTACTTTAATTGTGGAAAAGGATTTATCGATCTGTGTAGCCAATAAAAAGATTAGTGATCGAACTGATTCTTCGCATCTTGTCGGTAAAAAAGTCGACTTTAGGATCCCCTTAAGAAAAAATATATGTATACAGAGTCTGAAAAATTAATCTGCTTTCAGATTATAGAGCGGTTTTATACACAGCGGTTTGATCGAAATGAAGCGGTTTGACGGAAAGCGGTTGAGCGAAAAGTGCGGTTTAGCGAACAATGCGGTTTTGCGAAAAGTGCGAGACTTCGAGGTGCTCACATGCGGTGCCCGTTATAAAGCGAGCGGAATTTTGGGCCCGTTGCGACTTGGCCCAATAAATTTTGTACTTTAGCGGTGACCTCAGGGCGCCGCGTACAATTGGCCGCCGATGAGGTCTGACGTTGCCAATTCTTTAATTGTCAGGCGCGCAACCTTTTTCGATCAGCTGACCGTGACGTATGGGCGCGCATGCCCGTACGCTACGCTGAATTTGTCGACGGTTGACAATGTTATTGTGAATGTTTATGACCAGCGTCTCTTGAGCGATGAAAAAATACGAGATAACGGGAACGGTCGAGTTTTTCTGAAGGATCGAAAGCTCGAGAAGATTCTTGACGCCCGTTAAATTCGAATTCTCGAATTATAGAATATTATTTTAAATTTTATGAGAAATTTAATCCGGGATGATTTTTATGATTTTCGAACAATAATATTTTATTATAAAAAAAACTCGTCTGAATGTAATCTTATCATATTGAATTATATTTAATTTTATAAGAATTTCATAACACTGAACTAACTTATTAATAAAATCTAGTCATAAAAATATACTTTGCTGCAATCACTTTATATCATAGTGTATACTTTTAAAATTTCTTGTTATAATACTATAATACTTATTGTATATAATGATTATCCATTTTAATACTTTTGATTTTAATATTTTCTTATAATAGATTATTTATAATATTCTATCATAAAAAGAACTTGTCTGAATGTAATTTTATCATATTGAATTACATTTAATTTTATACCACTAAACTATAACTTCAGTTAAAATAATATCTATAGTCATAAAAATATACTTTGTTACAATCACTTTGTATCACAATGTATACTTTTAAAATTTTCTTTTTACTATAATATTTATTATATATCATATTTTGTGTTATCCATTTTAAAACACTTCTGATTTTAATATTCTCTTATAACAAATTATTTATAACATTCTATCATAAAAAGAACTTGTCTCAATGTAATCTTATTATATTGAATTATATATTTATATTTTAAAAGAAGTTTATAACACTAAAGTCTAACTTATTAATAATATCTAATCATAAAAATATATCTTATTGTTAGTGCAATCACTTTGTATTATAATGTATATTTTTAAAATTTTCTTTTTACTAAAATACTTATTATACATATATTATGATATATTATCCATTTTATTACATCTGATTTTAATATTCTCTTGTAGCAGATTATTTATAATATTCTATCATAAAAAGAACTGGTCTGAATGTGTGTGTAATCTTATCATATTGAATTATATATTTAATTTTATAGTAATCTTAATTTTATAATAATTTTATAACACTAAACTTTAAGTTGTTAATATTTGATCATAAAAATATATCTTATAATGTAATCACTTTGTATTATAATGTATATTTTTAAATTTTTCTTCTTATTATAATACTTATCTACTATATATCACATGATGTATTATCCATTTTAATACTTCAAATTTTCTTGTAACAGATTATTTATAATATTCTATCATAAAAAGAATTTGCCTGAATGTAATCTTATCATATTGAATCATATTTAATTTCGTAACAGTAAACTATAACTTGTTAAAATAATATCTATAGTCATAAAAATATATCTTACAATTAGTGCAATCACTTTGTATCATAATGTATATTCTTAAGTTTTTCTTATTATATATTTACTATATATCATGACGTATTATCGTTTTTAATACTTTAGATTTTAATATTTTCTTATAAAAGATTATTTATAATATTCTATCATAATCAGAATTTGTTTGAAACTTGTAATTTTATCAAACTCGTATTTGAAATTATATATATTTAATTTTTATATAATATTAAATATATAATTTAATATAGTAAGATTACACACATTCAGACAAGTTCTTTTTATGATAGAATGATATAAATAATCTGTTATAAAAGAATATTAAAATCAGAAGTTTGAAACAGGGATAACATATATCACAATATGTAATAAATATTATAGTAAGAAGAAAATTTTAAAAATATACATTATGATACATTATAATTGTACTAAAATATATTTATATGATCAGGTATTATTAACAAGTTAGAGTTTAGTGGTTAGTTAGAGTTTAGATGTTATAAAGTTCTTATAAATTAAAGTTAAATATATAATTCAATATGATAAGATTACATTCAGATAAGTTTTTTTATGATAGAATATTATAAATAATCTGTTATAAGAGAATATTATAATCAGATATAATAAAATGGATAATATATCATGATATATGTATAAGTATTGTAGTAAGAAAAAAATTTTTTAAATATACATTATGATACAGAGCTCACACTAACAATAAGATATATTTTTATAATTAAGTATTATTAACAAGTTAAAGTTTAGTGTTATATATAAGGTTCTTATAAAATTAAATATATAATTCAATATAATGAGATTATATTCAGACAAGTCCTTTTTATGATAAAATATTATATAAATAATCTGTTATAAAAAAATATTAAAATCAGACGTATTAAAATGGGTAATGATGTATTATCCTTCTGATTTTTAATTATTTTTTTAGAACAGATTATTTACAATATTCTATCATAAAAAAGACTTGTCTGAATGTAATCTCATTATATTGTTGCGTCCGCGGAACGATATTTATCGATCACGCGCGACACAAGGATCGGCACCCGCGTTCTCGCTCGCGCTCGCGCACTCGTAAATGAGAACTCGTATTTGTAACAAGAACACAGGAACTTTAATAACATCAGAGAACACAGAATATAACAGATATAACGATAATAATAACACGAGAAAACGAAACGCGTCCGCTCAACTTGACAGCTGGCACCAGACTCAAATGACGGCTGCTCCGTCAACAACCTCTTGACAACGAGATCTTCTTCCTTTTCAAGACAGACCTGACCGCGACTCAAACCAGGGACGTAACACTTGCCCTCCTCTCGAAAGATTGTCGTCCCGACAATCACAAAATGGCAAGTTTCTTCAGGAATCTACTCCAATTATAGTTCCCGATGTGCTTCCATGTTCTCCCTGAACTGCTGTTCCAGGTTACCGAACTGCACACCTTCTTGGGACCAAACGACTCCAGTGATTCCACAAATTTCCTCCAAAGACTAAAATCTTCAGGCCAGAGGGGGGGTATCTTCCCGTGGACCCTCCGTTCTCCCAAGAGAACTCCTCAGGCCCCTGCCTCGGCATTCGCCCGAAGACCAACGGGAAAACCACGAGTCAAAAACCGTGGGTGAGGCAGCCTTTATCCCTTCAGGTTATCGTCGTCTCTCCTTCTCCTTCCTTAATCTCTTTTGTTTCCCTCGTTGTCAAATTCAAATGAAACTTTCCTGAAAAGAATTATGCAGCAAGAATGTAAACTATTTTTTAAAATAATTCTAAATGAATAGCGGGCTCCGAAAAATTCCCTCAAAACAATTTTCGCCGCTCATGAAAAGTGGCTAACCTATCAGAATGAACCACTTTACATTTATGTTTATTCGATTTTCTAATTCCAAAGACAACGTCACTAAGTTTCTTGACTATCTTATAGGGTCCCGCCCAGTTACTTTGTAATTTGGGAGATTTTCCTCTTTCTCTACGAGGATTATAAAACCAAACATTCTGACCGACATCAAAGTTATTTTTCTAGCTCTTTGATCGTACCGAATTTTACAACGAAGAGATTGAAGATTTAAATGCCGCCTAGCATCATTATGAACATCATTTAACTTTTTCCTTAATTTTTGAACATGATTCTCGGAAGAATCCTCTTCCTCTCTCTCCGGAGGGCTTCCTCGTAATAAATCTATTGGTAATCTTAAATCCCGAGGAAAATACAGCTCCGCAGGGGAAGCCCCCATGGCCTCATGTCTTGAAGAACGATATGCTAACAAATACATGGGAATCCAACTATCCCAATCTTTTTGATCCTCCGAAATAAATTTAGCCAAATAATTCAGAATCGTTTGATGATGACGCTCAACCTGACCCTCTGATTGCGGATGTAGGGCAGTCGTCCTAGTTTTCTTAATTCCAAGAAGACGTGTTATCCCTTGAAAAATACTCGATTCAAAATTCTTCCCTTGATCTGTGTGGATCTCTAATGGAACTCCATGACGAGAAATCACCTGTTTCACAAATACATCCGCTATTGTATTCGCTTTAATATTCTTTAATGGGAAAGCCTCAACCCATATAGTGAAACAGTCGATGACTACTGTAACGATGCACCCCGTGCACCTCCTGAGATGCATCGTTGCCCGGCATGCGATCCGCCGGAAGCTGCCGCCCGGCAGAACACCCGCCGGGCAGAGGCAGGGGCGCGGTGCGCCCACATTTTTTAAACTACCGAAAACGGCTTTTAGCCGTTAGCCGAAAACCACCGAGCGTCGCCGATGCGGCCCGAACCGCCGACCGGCGAAAACCCGCGTTCGGCGCATCTCCCGAACCCCTCCGAGTGGGCCCGACCGTACCGCTTTCCGAAACCCGTTCGGAAGGGGTAATACCGCCGCGCGCCGACGCGGGTAATTAGCCGGTATAAAAAGGCCGCATTCGGCGAATTAAGCACCCTTTTTCCTAGTCCGCTCTCTCAGGTGAAGCACACCAGGAAACCTAGACCGCTCCTAGAAAACTAGCCCAGCTTCAAGTCACGGAGGTAGAGTGAACTCTTCCTCCTTCGAGCTCTCTCGATACTTGATTCGGCTTATCCTTCTAGACGCTTTCTGACCGTATAAGCGAACCAGAGCGCACTCCGGTTCGATCGAGGGATCTCGATAATCGGTCCAACATCCGACCGCCTAACGCCGGTGCATTTAATCGCGAGGTAGAGTGGAGAGCTACCTCGGACGAGCATTCTCGTCGGCACGGCGCTCCCGAGAAAACTTCCAGTTATACCGGGAATTATTTCCATCATAACGAGAAATAGGCTTCTACGTAACAACCAGCCGATTCGCGGAATCATCCGTCTGCGATAACGCGTACATAAAAACGGGACTAGACCGACCGCCCAGACGCGCGTACTGAAAAACTAGACGCGCTACGTCAATCGAGCATTGAACCGACGCGTTTGTAAACACGCGTGATACACGAAGCGTCTTGCATTATAAAAACCACGCTATTAGCGGATTATAATAGATTCTCGCTGCATTTTCCGAAGCAACGCATTTATTGCATATAAACGAACGATATTAAACTCTCTTTGCGTTTTCGACAACGCCTCTATTGCATACAAGCTCACATTTATACCGTGCGACACAACACCACGCGCTTCGCGCATTGACATATACACCACGTATTTCGAGCATTATTCTTATACGTCACGAACAACCACAGACGTTCACATTTGTAACGCGCACATACATACATTGTACAAGTCTTAATAAATATCTATTTTTTTTTACATTTACACACGCTCTCGCTCTTCTTTCTGCGACAACCGGACTCTGATCCCGACTCGTCTATCCGGCGGCGATTTAAGTGGAAATCGACCGTGACATTGGTGCCCGAACAGTCTTTTTTAAACCGGAATACGTAGAGAGCGTGCGAGTAAAAGAATGAAAGCGTGGATGTACAAACTAAATAAGGATCAGTTAACCGCACTGGCGAAAGCGTTAAATATTGAGGACGCGAGTACTCTGGAGGAACTCCGCAAACGAGTGGGCCGATTCGCGGACGATCATCCCGAACAGATTGACGCATTTGAGGCGGGCGTGGGAGAATTAGGCGCCCAGGGGGCGATGCTCAGTTTAACAGTTCCGACTCCGACAAATCCGGAATTCCGAACGCCCACCGCCACAGATATGGCATTCACGTACGAGGGAAAGACGATTAACCAAATTCGCAAATGGGGATGGCCGGGACCCTGCCGCGTTTTTAGAAAGGGTAGGGGAATTAAGGCAGGCGTACGGGTTCACACCAGCGCAACTACTACAGGGGCTCCCGGAGTTATTGAAAGGAGACACTCTCCTGTGGTTTAGAAACTATCGGGACTCCTGAGAGACATGGGACGATTTTGAGCGCGATTTTCGAAGGCAATTTCTGCCACGACGATACGCGGCCACACTGTGTCGGGAAATTATGGAGCGACATCAACAATCAACGGAGAAATTTGCACAATACGTCACGGTAATGATGACATTGATGCGTCGGGCCGGGGGATACTCGCGAGACGAGCAGCTCGAGGTTATCTACGAAAACATGAACCCGGCGTATAAACATTGCGTGAGGATCGACGACGTACGGAGTATAGTAGAATTGCAAACACGGGCCGCGGAGTATATAATACAAGAACAAAAAGAGGCAGTTAAGCGGGAAAAAGACACCACAGCACCGGTAATAGCAGCGGTATACAATAAGAGGGACTGCTGCTGGAGGTGCAAGCAAAGAGGGCACACACGCGCGCAGTGCCGGAGGCAAGCAAAGAAATTTTGCTCGCAATGCGGGCAGGACGGAGTCCTGACCAAAGACTGCCACCCGAAGGCGGGAAAAGCCTCCGGGGCCGGGGAGAACGCGGCCGCAAATACAACCCCGAGCCCCGCATAACTTTCACACCGCGACCGCATATGAAGATTCGCATCCAAGGACGTAGCTATAACGCCCTGATAGATGGGAGGTCAGAGATCTCATTGATCGATAAACGCACGTCCGAGATGCTGAACAGCGAAGGGATTGAGATCAAGGAAGAAAGAGGGGCAGTATGCCTAGCAAACGGGTCCACAGGCGAAACACATGGCTACATGAAAATTCCACTGCGGGTGGGTAACCGGACCATCACACACAACTTTTCCATCCTCCCACACATGGAGGATAACATAATCATCGGGATAGACTTACAGTACCGATTCCGCTTGGGGGTCCCTCCCCCGCCAAGGCACATCAAAAAATGGCTTCCAAGGTGCAACACGATCGGGGGACTAGCCGTGCAAACTCCGGACGAGAAGGAACGACTGCAGCAATTTTTAGAGAAAGAACTGCGAGAATTTGAGAACATCCGCGGACCAACCAGCAAAGTAGAGCACCACATACGTCTAAAAGAGGAAACGCCCATCAAACAAAGATACCGGCCACGCAATCCGGCCATGCAGGCGATTATTAATAAAGAAGTGAACGAAATGATGGAGCAGGGCGTAATCGAGCCATCACACAGCCCATGGAGCTCCCCCATCGTAATAGTGAAAAAGAAAGATGGCAAGCATAGATTCTGCATAGACTTCCGACGGATAAATGACGTAACTCACAAGGACGCTTACCCGTTACCGCAAATCACGGCGACATTGGATAAACTGAGGGAAGCACGATACCTGTCCACGCTCGACTTGAAAAACGGATATTGGCAAGTCCCGCTCGCACAGGAGAGCCGACCGATTACCGCATTCACAATTCCGGGGGAGGGACTTTACCAATTCACGGTAATGCCGTTCGGGTTACATTCGGCACCGGCTACGTTCCAAAGACTGCTAGATACAGTCCTCGGGCCAGACTTAGAACCTCACGTATTTGTCTATTTGGACGATATCATTGTAATTAGTAAAACGTTCCACGAACACCTCGAGCTGCTCGCCGAGACTTTCCTCCGCCTCCGAAATGCACAATTACGACTGAACCCTGACAAGTGCAAATTTTGCGTAGATAAGCTAAAGTACCTGGGGCACATCATTGACAGGGAGGGGATTCGGACAGACCCCGAAAAGGTTAGCGCAGTGGCCGACTGGCCAGAACCGCGAACAGTTAAGCAGATTCGGCAATTCATAGGGATGGCCTCGTGGTATCGGCGATTCATTGCGGGTTTCTCCGAGATAGCCGCGCCTCTGACGCAACTCACAAAAAAGAACGCGCGCTGGACATGGGGAAAGGAACAGGAAAAGGCTTTCCGCACATTAAAGGCGAAACTAGTTTCCGCGCCAGTATTAGCTTGCCCGGATTTTTCAAAACGGTTCGTGCTACAAACCGACGCGAGCACCTCCGGCCTCGGTGCAGTATTGACGCAACAACACGAGGACGGCGAAAGGGTGATAGCGTACGCGAGTCGAACGTTGAACGCTGCAGAACGAAATTATACCGCAACTGAACTCGAATGCCTAGCGATCGTCTGGGGAATCCGGCGGATGAAGAGTTATTTGGAAGGCTACGCCTTCACGGTCATAACTGACCATCAGGCCCTGAAATGGCTGCAAAAATTAGAATCTCCGACCGGACGACTCGGGCGCTGGGTGTTCGAGTTGCAGCAATACGAGTTCGACATCAAATACCGTCGAGGAGTTCAGAACCGCGTGGCAGACGCGCTGTCGCGCTATCCGGAAATCGCGGCCGTCAAACGTAAACGCGGCCGGTGGTACGACCGAGTATTGGAGGAAGTACGACAGGACCCAGTCACCAGACCAGGATACGCAATTAAAAACGGGAAGCTGTACCGACACATCTTGCACACCCTGAACTTCAAGGAATTGAGCAGCGAACAGCAATGGAAATTGTGTATCCCAACACCAGTACGGCAGCAGGTTCTACAAAAATACCACGACGAACCAACGGCGGGGCATCTCGGCATCGCGAAGACGATAGCAAGAATTGCCGAGAAACATTACTGGCCAGAGATGTTCCGCGACATTGCGAAATATGTCCGGAACTGCAGAAATTGTCAGAGCCACAAGACGTCGCAAGAGAAACCGGCAGGAAAACTGCACGCAACGGAAATAAGACGACCGTGGCAGCAGGTCTGCATCGACCTCATAGGCCCGATGCTAAGATCAAAAAAAGGACATACTTGGCTATTAGTTATGCAAGACCGTTTCTCGAAATGGACCGAACTGGTGCCTCTACGCCGAGCGACAGCCGACGCCGTCACACAGGCCGTGACAAACGGCATAATTCTGCGGCACGGAAAACCAGAGACAATTCTATCGGATAATGGCACGCAGTTACGGTCAAGACAATTGGAAAAAAGATTAGAAGAGTGCAATATAAAACACGTAACTACACCAGCATACGCACCGCATTGCAACCCAGTAGAAAGAACTAACCGATCAATAAAAACGATGGTTAGTCAGTACACCGGAAAAAATCAAAGGACCTGGGACGAAAAATTAAACGCACTCCAATTCGCGTATAACACCGCCGTTCACGACGCCACAGGATACACACCAGCATTCTTAAATTTCGGACGCGAATTGGTTGCACCTATAGTCGACGATCCATCGATCGAGCAACCGCCAGCTCTCGAGACGATAAGCAGACAGCTACAACATCATACACTGCGGAGTAGTGGCAGCAACAGCTGCGAGGAAACACACTGCCCTTGTGCATCTTGCTGGTGATGAAGTCATGTCGAGACCTACTTTGAAAGCAGACACAAGAATGAGAAAGCTTCTTTCAATTGTCCCTAGGAGTCAAGCAGCACTATGCCTAGCAATGGAGACAGTTCGAGATTTGTGCGCTGGGAGCGTGAAGATGAACATCGCCCAAGCACTCTGGAAGAAAGTTGCAGAGGAATACAAATTGACGTTTCCAACATGGGAAGAACACTAGAGGAACGTCGTGGGACTACTTCGAAGGCATGCCAGACACATAGACATGAATGTGGCCAGAGCTCTACTTGGCAACCTGCCACACCACATTGTGAATCATCTTTGCGAGCTAGATTCAAGAGCAAACGAGTCTTCTTTGCTTATATTATCATACTTGTACTTGGCATCATATGGTCGGCTCAGAACACCAGAATCATATACGTTAACTTCTGCGATGGGCACAACACAGATGGTTCGGGTGTGGAGTCTGGCATCGCAAGTCCGACTCAGGCCGAGCAGGAAATGGGTAAGTAGACCTTCCAGGGAGAGGTTGCTTATGGGACATGTTTATCAGGGATTGTCCCTAGCATGCCAAGCCTTTTACAACAAGCAGCAAGTGGTTCAAGCACTAGTTAGATCTATACGTAACACATTATTAAATGATTACAGGTACGACTCAGAGGATTACCCGGATGTTGATGGCCGCTTTACGGCTGATTCTCCCGACAGCAACCCTTACTGGCATAGGATTAGGGATAATTTACTGGGACATACGACAAAGGTAGGCCTGAACAGAGAATACCTTGCTAAGGAATTTGACCAGGTAGCATCTGACATATACCTCATAGGTGAGACAAAACAATTGGCAGGAGCAGAGCAGGAGGCAACTCTACATCTACCCATAGATCCAGTCCTGTCTCTAGAATTACCTAGTGTCGGCGAAGTTGAGATCGGAGAGACAGGAGAAAAGGAAGAAGTGAGTGAGTTGCCCAGGGATGAGCGGCTAATGAAAGCTGTGATCGCTTACCTAGAACAAGGCATCCACCTAGCACAATTGGTCTACCGGGGAGAAGAAGATTATGACATTGAGGGCATGGATGACCCAAATGACGAAGAAATAAATGAATTTGTTTCAGAACTCAGGGATCTAGAGCTAGAAGAGATGGGTGGACAGCAACCGGACGAGAGAACGTGAGTAGGCAGGTAAGGCGGTTATGCGATATTCAGCCAGAGGATCTTGAAGCCATTAATAATTACTCAAAATTTAGATGTAAGTGCAAACGAGCTGGTTAAAATAAACCTCGCACGAGCCTTCGAGAAACAAAAGCATTATTATGGCCTGCGAAGAAGAGCCTGGAAACCGCACGTGGGCGAGTGGGTGCGGAGGAAGAGCCACCAGCTCTCCAAAAAAGCGGAGAATTTTAACGCGAAGCTCGCGCCAAAGTACGACGGGCCGTACGAAGTACGTCGGCTGATTTCGCCCGTAATCGTGGATCTTCGCAGCAGGCGAGGGAAGTGGCTCCGACATGTACATATCCAGAATTTAAAATCGGCGAAAACCGACAGCGAGGACGAGGACAAAAACAATAACAACGATGACGAGAGCGAAGACGAGAGCGAGTGACTCGAGCGTCACTTCGAAGCGAGATGTCAAGCGAACAAGACATATTAAAAGCTATCGAGGAGTACCTCGGCGAACCCGCCGATCAAGGAGCGCGCACCGCGCCACCGGCTCCGCCACCAGAGCCGCAGCAGCCGCCGCAGCCGCGGCCGCCAAGGGTCGGAACAATGAGATCCGACCGGGTCAACGAGCGAAAGCGGCAAATGCTCTTGGCCCAGCCTCCGCCACCACCAGGGAGAAGGCCGATCCGGCCTTACGAAAAGCCGCCAGCACCGCTGACCAAGACCGCAGCTGAGGCCCCGGAGGAGATCCTGCGGCCCGCAGGACCCATAACCGCACCTCCAATCAAGGTGGAGATCGAGCCCGGCCTCATCGTTGAGGTACCGCATTTCGCGGTACACGTCAGGCGGCGTTACAAACCGAGAACGCCGCAAGGACGTTGGATCCTACGATTTTCCGGGGACGGAAGGCTCCGCTATAAGCGGAAAATCGACTAGATCCGTCCAACCGGAGGGTCCATCCTTCCGACCGACCGACCATCCGTTCGCTATAACCACCGCTCCGAACATCGAGTAATATGTGTGCATCGAATTCAGGCACAATTCTAAGGGGGGTGATGTAACGATGCACCCCGTGCACCCCCTGAGATGCATCGTTGCCCGGCATGCGATCCGCCGGAAGCTGCCGCCCAGCAGAACATCCGCCGGGCAGAGGCAGGGGCTCGGTGCGCCCACATTTTTTAAACTACCGAAAACGGCTTTTAGCCGTTAGCCGAAAACCACCGAGCGTCGCCGATGCGGCCCGAACCGCTGACCGGCGAAAACCCGCGTTCGGCGCATCTCCCGAACGGGCCCGACCGTACCGCTTTCCGAAACCCGTTCTGAAGGGGTAATACCGCCGCGTGCCGACGCGGGTAATTAGCCGGTATAAAAAGGCCGCATTCGGCGAATTAAGCACCCTTTTTCCTAGTCCGCTCACTCAGGTAAAGCACACCAGGAAACCTAGACCGCTCCTAGAAAACTAGCCCAGCTTCAAGTCACGGAGGTAGAGTGAACTCTTCCTCCTTCGAGCTCTCTCGATACTTGATTCGGCTTATTCTTCTAGACGCTTTCTGACCGTATAAGCGAACCAGAGCGCACTCCGGTTCGATCGAGGGATCTCGATAATCCAACATCCGATCGCCTAACGCCGGTGCATTTAATCGCGAGGTAGAGTGGAGAGCTACCTCGGACGAGCATTCTCGTCGGCACGGCGCTCCCGAGAAAACTTCCAGTTATACCGGGAATTATTTCCACCATAACGAGAAATAGGCTTCTACGTAACAATCAGCCGATTCGCGGAATCATCCGTCTGCGATAACGCGTACATAAAAACGGGACTAGACCGACCGCCCAGACGCGCGTACTGAAAAACTAGACGCGCTACGTCAATCGAGCATTGAACCGACGCGTTTGTAAACACGCGTGATACACGAAGCGTCTTGCATTATAAAAACCACGCTATTAGCGGATTATAATAGATTCTCGCTGCATTTTCCGAAGCAACGCAATTATTGCATATAAACGAACGATATTAAACTCTCTTTGCGTTTTCGACAACGCCTCTATTGCATACAAGCTCACATTTATACCGTGCGACACAACACCACGCGCTTCGCGCATTGACATATACACCACTTATTTCGAGCATTATTCTTATACGTCACGAACAACCACAGACGTTCACATTTGTAACACGCACATACATACATTGTACAAGTCTTAATAAATATCTATTTTTTTTTTACATTTACACACGCTCTCGCTCTTCTTTCTGCGACAACCGGACTCTGATCCCGACTCGTCTATCCGGCGGCGATTTAAGCGGAAATCGACCGTGACGCTACTAATAAATATCGATTTCCAGCTGAGGTAATTGGAAGAGGACCAAGTATATCCGTCTGTACCCTCTCAAAAGGAGAACTTGAATCATAAATTTGCAAAGGAGATTTTCCCTTTTCTGACGGACATTTCTTTGCCACACAGATTCTTCAGGAACGACACCAGTCTTCCACGTCACTTTTACAAGAAGCCCAGTAAAAACGTTTCCGAATCTTTTCTAACGTTTTGTTTACCCCAAAATGGCCACCAGATACAGAATCATGGGCTTCCTCCATTATTTGACCGATGAAATCCTTAGGAACGATTATCTGAAAAACTTCGGATTTAAAATTTGGAGATTCCCATTTTTTAAATAAGACTCCTCCCTTTACAACTAAAGCATCCCAATGAGTCCAATAAATCTTAGCGGAAACATCTCGTTTAACTACTTGCCAACAGGGACGTTCTCCTAACTCCTTTTCTCGCAAAAACATTGAAACAGTGGGATCTTCTATTTGCCTTTTACGCCATTCTACAAGATTATTTTCTCTCAAAATTATTCGGGCAACAGAATTTTCCTTTAGTTCCACTTTTGCACAATAAGCACAGCCTAATTCAGAACAAGGGCGCCTCGACAATCCATCAGCATTTTGATGTAGATGTCCCTTTCGATGAATAATCTCAAATTCATACTGCTGCAATCTCTCTAACTATCGGGCCAATTGTCCCTCCAAATCTTTGAAGAACATCAACCATTTAAGAGAAATATGATCCGTCCGAATTTTGAATTTTCTTCCATACAAATAATGGTGGAAAGATTTTAACGAAGCCACAATAGCTAATAACTCCCGACGGGTGATGCAATAATTCCTTTCCGCTTTATTTAAGACTCGACTGAAGTAAGCGATAACCTTTTCCGTGCTATTCTGAACCTGCGACAAAACTGCTCCAACTCCGTGATTTGAAGCATCTGTATCTAAAATAAATTGTCCCTGCTCCTTGGGGAAAGATAAAATTGGCGAAGAAATCAATTTTTGTTTTAATTCCTGAAACGCTTCTTGGCAAGAAGAAGACCATTCGAATTTTACCTGATGCTCCGTAAGCGTAAACAGAGGTTTAGCTATTAAGGAGAAACCTGTAATGAACTTCCTGTAATAGGAACAAAAACCAAAAAACTTCGAAGCTGTTTCCTATTCTGAGGAACAGGCCAATCCCTCACAGCGGAGATCTTCTCAGGATCCGTAGAGATGCCCCGTTCGGAGACAATATGTCCCAAATATTTTACCTCCTTTCCAAACAGAGAACATTTTTGAGGATTAATTTTCAAGTTTGCTGCACGCAAACGAAGAAAAACCTTCCTAAGATTGGCCATCATTTCTTCAAATGTTCTGCTGAAAACAATGACATCGTCAAGATATACCAAACAAACTTTTGAAAGAATATCTTGTAAAACCTTTTCCATTAACCGTTCAAAAGTCGCCGGAGCATTGCAAAGGCCAAAAGGCATGACTTTAAATTGCCACAATCCATTATCTACGGAAAATGCCGTCTTTTCCTTGTCTTCGGAGCTTACCTTCACCTGCCAATACCCACTCTTTAAGTCCAGAGTGGAGAACCAGAAATTCCCTGATAACTGGTCTAGAATATCTTCGATTCGAGGCAACGGATATGAATCCTTTACCGTGACTGCATTCAATTTCCTATAATCCACACAGAATCTAAGCGAACCATCCTTCTTTTTCACCAAAACTACAGGGGAACCCAAGGACTTCGAGACTCCTCGATCACACCTCGTTGCTTCATCTCCTGAACAATGTGCTCAACCTCTTCCCTAAGGTGTAACGGGATTCTTCGAGGAGCTTGTTTAATCGGTTCGGAATCTTTTACGTTGATAGAATGCTTCAAAACTTCACAGTTTCCTGCAACTAAAACTTCTGAGAAAACATCCTGAAATTCTATAATATTAGAAAGTCAGCAAAAATATCTCTCTGGAAAGAAGACAGATTTTTAGAATTTTCTTCGAAAAACATCTGCAGAAAATAAGGTACCTTTTCTTCTAAAATTCGGGAACAAGAAAATTCATTTCTACTTTCTTTTTCAGGTTTTCCAAATTCTGACTCGAAGATCTTGTCTAATTTCACTCTCTCAAGAAAATCAGTCCCTAATATACAATCATCGGAAATATCTGCAACTAACATTGGAATTTCCAAAAGATACTTCCCTAACCCGATCTCGACATTTACTCTATATTTGACTGAAATGGTCTCTCCAGTGGGATATCTAAGAAAACAATTTTCTATTTCGAAACGAGACTTTGACCCTCCAATCAATCTCTCATTCGCAACCGAAACATCGTATCAATTTTAAATAAACAAGTTTTCCCGTCAATAATACCTTTATAACAAAAGAAACTCTTCTTAATTCTACTTATCCTAAAACATTGATTAACAATTCCTGGGGCTTCGGCCATAATAGTCGAACCTGCCCCACGAAGCTCGACTAGCCCTTGTTTTCCGCCAAAGACGGACATTCCGAACGGAAGTGGCCCTCCGCGCCGCACTGCCAACACTCTTTCTTTTGTTGACTAAATTTATTTTTTTGAAATTTATTGTTTTTACCATTTGCAAATTTCTTTCCATTTACTTCATCTTTTTTTTTTAATATTTTCCTCATTTTTTTGTTTATTAAATTTGTTAAATTTATTATTATTGTCATTTTGAGCAAATTTACTTTTCGTAAAACTATTTTCCTGGATAACTTTAACCGCCATCGCCCTCTCTACAGCGGTTCTTAAAGAAGTTATATTTTCTAATTGCAAAGTTCTCTTAAGAAATCCGTCTGACAGCGCGGCTATAAACTGCGCGCAAGCAATTTTATCTCTCACTTCATGAGAGCACTCGGGATAAGCTAGGCGCGAAAGTCTTTCCAAATCCGCACCCAAAGAAGCCAAATCTTCCGAATTTCTTTGTTTCCTATTCGTAAACTGAGTATAATAAGTCTGGGCTAAATGCCCGTCCCCGAAACGCAACTCTAATTTCGACCTCAAGTCTTCAAATTTCAAATTTTCAATCTCGAGTATCCCATCTAAAACCGAGCGCGCCTTCCCCCTCAGTCAAGCTGCCAAAGCTATCGTTTTATGGGGATCGCCCCAATTATTAGCCCGCGCTATCAAATCGAATTGAGTAATGAATTCGCGCAAGGGGACACTTCCGTCAAAATTATCGGGTTTTAATTTTAAGCCTAACGCAGAATTAAAATTTTCGATTTGCGCTCTATTATTGGGAGGACTTAACTGAAACGGAGGCTGAGACCAGCTCCCTCGCAGAAGCTGCAGCTCCTGCCGGCGAAGCGTTGCGGCGATTTCTTCTTCCCGTCGCGCCTGCTTCTCGCGCATACGCCACATCTCGAGAAGAACGGTCTGCAGAGCCGTCGACTCCGTCGCAGCCGTCTCCTACGCTCTTGGTTCTGACGGCGGCTCAGATTGCTCGCGCCTCCTCTTTGCAGCTATAGAGGCCATCGCACAATATCACTGCTCTCCGTTCTATCCCGGACGAGCCCCCAAAATGTTGCGTCCGCGGAACGATATTTATCGATCGCGCGCGACACAAGGATCGGCACCCGCGTTCTCGCTCGCGCTCGCGCTCGCGCACTCGTAAATGAGAACTCGTATTTGTAACAAGAACACAGGAACTTTAATAACACCAGAGAATACAGAATATAACAGATATAACGATAATAATAACACGAGAAAACGAGACGCGTCCGCTCAGCTTGACAGCTGGCACCAGACTCAAATGACGGCTGCTCCGTCAACCCTTTTGACAACGAGATCTTCTTCCTTTTCAAGACAGACCCGACCGCGACTCAAACCAGGGACGTAACAATATGAAATTATATTTACTTATATAAAAATTATATGTAATACTCTGCGATATCATGTAAATATTAAAACAACATATTTAAATGTGTTATAGAAACGAAGAAATGGTAATAATATATTAATTTTTATTTTTTTTATTATTACATAAAAATATTAAATAAAAATACATAAAAATATTAAATATAATGCATATATATATATAATAAAATATATGCATTATATTTAATAACTATTTTATATATACATATGTGTGAGAATGTGTATACACATATTTTTGGAATTATTGAATCTCGTAAGTGTTCGGCATTTGGCAAAAATATCCATTTTCGACGTTTATGTATACAATTTTCTTCTTAATATCTTCAAAAGTAAACAAATGTAAACTATGAGATTTAGATATTATTTCAAAAATTGTATCTATTATTACGTTCTCAATACTTAAACACTACAATATATTTACATCCTAAAATATAAGGTTTATTATTATATAAAACAATTTTAAATATTTCAATTATGTTACCAATGATATCTTCAAAAAATCTGTCATCGGTTTTTTTTCTCGCTTATAACAAGTAGCAGTGTATAAGACATTCTTGTAAACTGCTTTATTAAATGCTTTTATGTCCTCTAATTTTACATCAACAATAGCATTATTTAAAACTTCTTTGATCTATATTATTATCGTTTGCTAAAAGAGTCACACGTGAATTAGTTTCCAAACCAGTTCCTTCTAAGAAAAAATGATTACGCAAGATAGTTTTACAAAAGCGTACAGAATTATTATCGGCCGTATTTAATAACTCGGTTTCTAACATTGTTTTTTGTATTAAACGTTTAGAAAATTGTATTAAAGCTCCTTTTGGACCTGTTAATTTTTGCTTTAGTACAAAAATTCCATTTTCATAAGGGAAAGCTGAAGTGGACCACTATATACGTGATTACCAACATGAAGTAATGCATGAGTATTGAAATTCTTACTAGTTTTTCCATACAATTCTTCACATTGTGCAGTAAAATAAATAAAGTCAACTTTGCATCCTCTTAAATCTTCCGTTGTTATAATTTTAGATAAAAGCTTATGTGTACAACGAACTAAAAGCCCAAAAGAGCTTAAATATTTGTTGTTTAGTATTCCCAAGAGACATGGAATACTAAGATATAACACCAAAGAGCTCCATTCACTAGCTTTCCATTTTCCACTATTAATGGATTTCGGTGATCTATGAATTTCACTTGGCATTTTAATATTTAGCAATCGTTTTTCAATATTTCTTTTATCAGTTTTGGACAGATTATATTCCTCTTTACCGCTTGTTTCTTGTTTAACAAAATGGTTAATTTCGATGCAATTGTTGGTGAAAACGAAACTGCTTTATTATCTTTTGCTTCAAAAACGAGCGACAAATTTCGCTCGTGTAACGACAACGACTGCGCTCGTGCCAGACAACGACTGCGCCGCTCGCGCCGCTAGTAGTGCCATATGTAACTGTGTTCAAAGTGAACGTATTCAGTGGATCCTCTTCGTCTTTTCTCCAAAGGATCAGCTGCCAATGAAGATCTTCTTGCCCCACTAAAATTTGTCTGAACATCATAGCGATGTCTCCTGTAAGCACGTATTCATACATCCTGAATCTTATTAAAATGTGTAGTAAATCAGCTTGCAAGTTAGGTCCGGGATACAGCATATCGTTCAATGATTTGTTGTTATCTGTCTTTGCTGAAGCAACTCAAACACAACTCTCAGCTTCGTGGTGAGGCTATCTGGACGGATCACTGGCTGATGTGGAAGAAAATACAAATCTTTTTTTACATCCTCTTGTAATGACAGACTCATATGTCCACGTCTCTCGTAGTCTTCCATGAATTGTACATATTCCGATTTTAACGATGGTTGTCTTTTAAAACGTCGTTCCAATGCATAGAATCTCTTCGTAGTTTGCGCTTTTGACTCGCCAAGTGTTACTGATTGATTTCTTGGCAAGCGTACTATAAATCTTCCTTGCGAATTTCTAGAGACTGTTTTGCTAAAGTACTCCTCACAATGTCTTTCCAGTGTGCTAAGCCTTCTGGGTTCAATTATCTCTTCTTGCGTCCAAAACTGCTCTATTTGCTCTTTAAAGCTTGATTGGTCACTAAATGCGAGAATGAAGTTGTGCTTGTGCTAACTTTTGGACTGATAATCTCACCACCTATAATCCACCCAAGTTGTTTTCTGCCAAGTAGGATGTCCTCGTGCCTTCTTTATTTGCCCTACACACAAAATATTCCAAAATAGACCTGCTCCTATTAACACATCGATTTTACCTGGCTTATCAAATGCTGGATCGGCCAATCGATGATCTTCTGGTTTGTCGAGAAGCTTCTTATCTATTTTAATTTGCGGCAGCCTTTCCGTTATATATGGTAGTACCAAGCAATCTAAGTCTGCTTTAAATCCAGAATGTCGCGATTCAATTTGTACCTTGGTGACCTTTCCTATTTCCACCGCATTACGCATTATGTCATTGACTGCAAATGATTCCTTTCTAAGCGGTAGTTGTAATTTTTGCGCTAACTCTTCTGTAATAAAGTGGGATTGCGACCCAGGATTCAACAAAACTCTATAGATGTGTCTGTTGCCTTTTACATCACGTATGTACACTTGAGCAGTTGATAAGACGACTTGAGTAGCTGATTTTAATCTTACTTCCTCTATCTCATTTTGCCTTAAATTTTTATGCTCTTTCTTTCTGGTACAATGCATGGATACGACTTCCTCTGAATTCTTCTTCAAAGAGTCTTGAGCTTGAAGTTCTTTAGATAAATCTACTTGCTCTGTGTGCAACAAAGTATTAAGAGCTTTAGCACATTTGCGACACTTTGATGATTTACAGTTTCTTGCATAGTGGCCTGTTTTCAAACAATTAATGCACAATTGATGCACTTTTGCTGTAGCGAGACGATCCTGTGTAGATTGCTTTAAAAACTCTGGGCAGTTGAATAAACAATGACTTTCTTTGCACACGAGACATACTTGCGAAATCGTTGCCAAAGTTATACGTTTGTCATTTCTCTTTACGTTACTCTTTAGCATTATTTTTGATCGGTTTTTGCTACTGTCCAACATCTCTAAGGTGCGACATCTTTCACTTAAGAAATCAAGAAATTCTTCTGTTGTGGGCATGTACTCTGTTCTTCTTTGTCCTACTTCTTCTTCCCATTCTCGTTGAGAATGATAATCTAGTTTACTTCTTGCGAGAAATATAATTATAGTACTCCATTGAATTACGGGCTGCTTTAAAACTTCCAATGCTGTTAAATGTGTACGAATATGCATGATAAATTGTTTCAAGGATACATGTTTATCTTTTGTAATTGCAGGAAAATCTAATAATCTTGACAAGTGACTATTTATAATTAACTTGTTGTTTTCATAACGCTTTTTCAATAAATCCCATGCCGCCATGTAATTTTCTGCTGACGTCGTTAGCCCACTTATTGCTTGTAAAGCCTCATCCTTCAATACGCTGCGTAAGTATTGAAACTTTTGCAGTGGTGACAATTTGCTATTATCATGTATGAGAAATGTGAATGCGTCTTTAAATAACATCCACTGATCGTACTCTCCTGCAAATATAGGCAGTTTTAACGTAGGCAATTTTACATCTATATTACCTATCGGTGCTTGTGCTCTATCCTCTTGTACGTTCTGTGGAACCTTCACGGGAGATCGTGTTGCTGCTATAATGGAACAAGTTATGTCTAATGCTTGGTAGTAGCAATCCTCAAAAACAATCCTTTCTCCCTCTTCCTCCTGCGTGATTTGTTCCAACTGTTCGTCATCCTTTGTTCTCGTAATCTCTATCTGTGTTTGTGTATCATTGAATGCTGTCCATAATTCTTGCAATTTGTCATATCGCGATTGCGCTTGCTCAAAAGTTATATTTTGCTTCGAGCTCAAAAATGTGTTTACTCGCGTAACTTGTCCTTTTATTTGCGCACGTGTTGCTTTTAGCCTTTTCAATTTCGCCATTTTTGATTATATGCAATATGCGAACGCCTCTAATGTTTCGCTTGAACTGTTTTTCCGTGGCTCTTACTTATTCTCGAGCCCCACGTTGGGCGCCGAATGTTTCTTGTTTAACAAAATGGTTAATTTCGATGCAATTGTTGGTGAAAACGAAACTGCTTTATTATCTTTTGCTTCAAAAACGAGCGACAAATTTCGCTCGTGTAACGACAACGACTGCGCTCGTGCCAGACAACGACTGCGCCGCTCGCGCCGCTAGTGACTGAAGCGCCACGCACTTTAACGCCCTAGTAGTTAAATTAATGCGCCATGTTTGAATAAATGCATTAACCTATTTAAACTAAATAATGCTTCAACACCGCTACTTGCTCAAAACTTCGTCCACAAAGTACAAACAACACCGAGCAAGAGGCCATGCATGCAATCGTACGGAAATTCCCAAATACAATCAAAATTTTCTAAGTTTGTAATTTCTGCAAAATTTTTAACACCTTTAAATGGTCTATGCATTTTTTCAGCGTACTTCATGTCTTTAATGTATGATTCATGATCTCTTACAGGTGGATCGTTATCCATAAAAGGGTATCGTATAGCACCATTAACATATTCTCCAATTGATAGCACTACAACCAAAATATCCGTTAAATTGGAAGCGATTCTGTATTATAGGTCGAGCAACAGAGTCTACTGATGAACAAAGTGGTTGTAATATAAAATCACATTTTTTACCATTTTCTAGATTTATGATTATACCATTTTTCATCAAATCAGGAATCTGCTCAATAAACACATTTATATATAGATTCATAAATTGCGAGGTAGGTTCAGATTTTGTGATACATATTCCTGCCAGCAGTATATATCTGAAGCGTATTTTTCTCGGCAATTCGTTAATTATTAATTGGATAGGCCACAGAGAACTCTTACTACTCTTAGAAATAGGTACACCATCTACATTAAAATTAAAAGTTAATATTGTGTTTTCGCGTTTATTATTGTAAAGTGTCTTGTATATTTCCCTGTCGTAAAACGTCAATGACGGTATTCAAATTTTTATTTTTTAGCCTACTCTCGATATTTTTAATATTTTGAAATAATATTTTGCATATATTTGAATTTCGTAAAAGGGTCTGAAATTGAAATTTTATATCCGTACTTACAAAATAATTAGAAGAATTAGTACTTATTTTATATTTTTGCTGGCATCCGTTACAATAGCGATAACTAGTAAATAGGTATTTTCTATAAAATTTTCCTAATACATTATTGCACTCGGTACAACAAAATACATATTGATTTAATTCTTCTGGAGGATCTAAACGCTTGCTTATCATATATTTGGAATTCATGAATTTTGAAAAATTTGGACCTACCAAGTAGTTGCCATATTAACCTTTTAACGCCCAAATGCACTGATTTCGACCGTTGATTTTAAAGTTGTACTGCTTGAAAAAAAGGGGTGAAAAAAAATCGGGACAAACATTTTCTACTATTTTTAGGTGTGCTCTTTCGAATGGTGTGGTCCAAATTTGAAAAAAATGACTTTTGACTCTTCGTTTTTTGAAAAATACTTCAAAAAACGTATTTTTTACATGATTTTTTTTTAAATCTCATTTTTCGAAGACTTCCCGGTGTCCAATCAGCTTGGGACTAATTTTAAACGTGCACCCGATGTCTAAATATGAAGAAAACGTTTTTCCCAAATTAATTTTCACCTCCGAATAATTCAAAATGGCTTCCGAAATGGAAAATTTTGCCGGATATGTTTAAACAGCTATAACTCAGAAACTATTAACTTTTTCGAAAAAGTTTCAATAACAAAAAAGGTTTAAAATTCATCAAAGAATACTAGAACATTTTTTCAGAATTTTTTGCAAAGTACCTCAAAAAATTCTGAAAAAATGTTCTAGTATTCTTTGATGAATTTTAAACCTTTTTTGTTATTGAAACTTTTTTGAAAAAGTTAATAGTTTCTGAGTTATAGCTGTTTAAACATATCCGGCAAAATTTTCCATTTCGGACGCCATTTTGAATTATTCGGAGGTGAAAATTAATTTGGGAAAAACGTTTTCTTCATATTTAGACATCGGGTGCACGTTTAAAATTAGTCCCAAGCTGATTGGACACCGGGAAGTCTTCGAAAAATGAGATTTAAAAAAAATCATGTAAAAAATACGTTTTTTGAAGTATTTTTCAAAAAACGAAGGTTCAAAAGTCATTTTTTTCAAATTTGGACCACACCATTCGAAAGATCACACCTAAAAATAGTAGAAAATGTTTGTCCCGATTTTTTTTCACCCCTTTTTTTCAAGCAGTACAACTTTAAAATCAACGGTCGAAATCAGTGCATTTGGGCGTTAAAGGGTTAAATAAAGCTAACCTTGCTTCATTAGAACAATTAAAGCGAACACAGTAAGTGTGTATCATTTGTACAACTTCATCAACTGTTGTTTTTGAGCTTTCAAACATTATAATATTATTACGGTTCATGTTCGCATCATTAGTAATAGTTACATCATCAGTATCAAATAATACAAATAGATTTCGCAAATAGAAGTATCAGTCTCGATTTCTTCTTTCTCGCTTTTGTTCTGATCTAAATCTTTTTTTACAGAATCAATTTTGGCGTCTTTGTTGTCATTGCGTTCGTAACAATTAATAAAAACTAGTATCACTAGTTCCTTGAGATGCAAGGATTTTTTCGCTAATTACATGAGTAGTGTGTGAAGTAGTTCTGTTTATATTAAGTATTTCAATATAATTTGGTTTGAAACGTGAAAATACATATTTTGACATATTTTTGCTTTGATTATCTGTAAAAAAAATTATTTATTAGACGAATAAAATTTAAATGTATACATATAATAATAATATAACGATACAAAAAATTTAGACTTATAAACACAAAAATTTATAAACTTCAATATAACGATAAACTATAATAACGATAATATATTGAATCTGCACAGACACAGCAAGAATCTTGCAGCACGCTAAGGACGTATAGTGACTTCGTAGTAATATGTTTGACATGTATGGTACTTATAAACACAAAAATTTATAAACTTCAATATAACGATAAACTATAATAACGATAATATATTGAATCTGCACAGACACAGCAAGAATCTTGCAGCACGCTAAGGACGTATAGTGACTTCGTAGTAATATGTTTGACATGTATGGTGTGTGTACTATCAGAAAAATTACTTTTATTTATGAAAATTTTCTAAGATTGCAAATTATTTTGCTTTGCTCAATTAATTACTATAGTAAAAATAAAAATATTTACTTAAAGAAATGAGATCTATTACATTTACATTTATTACGATTTTTGCCCAGATAGTCAAATCTGTTAGAACAGATTTTCGTCAAATGCCCATTACAAATTTTAAAGGCAGAAAGATTACAGTTTGTATAAAAAAACTGATAAATTCGATTATGTTGCCAGCGTGTCAGCAGAAATATAACAAAATCTGTTCACATGACTAAACAAAAGATTGTCAACAGAAACGAGCAGAACTTGTTGATATAACTGACGGCAGATTGATAGCAGAAATTGAACAGAATCTGTGCGGCGCAATTTGACAACAGATTGTCGGCAGAAACCGAGCAGGATCTGCGCAATGAAATTTGTTATCAAATTCTCGACAGAAATCGAGTAGTGCCTGCTGATATAACTGACGTCAGATTGATGGCAGAAATTGAACAGGACCTGTACGGCGCAATTTGACAACAGATTGTCAGCAGAAACCGAGCAGGATCTGCGCAATGAAATTTGATGTCAAATTATCGGCAGAAATCGAGTAAAGGCTGCAGATATAACTGATGGCAGATTGATGGCAGAAAGTTAACAGGATCTGTGCGGCGCAATTTGATAGCAAATTAATAACAAAAATCGAGCAGGATCTATGCACACAATCTCTGATGGCAGATTGATGGCAGAAACAGGGTTTGCATGATTCGATAGTTCCTTCGCTTACCGCTATGTGAGCTGTACTTTCTCGTAATTTAATTTCTGTCAGAAATATATATAGTCGCGAATATTAATAAAAAATCAGAATATAGTAATTATCATTTTAATTTCTATCATTTAATTTCTGATATCTGATAGCAGATAAAATTCAGAATATTAAACTGATTGGAATTAATATGATAAATGGGAAATTATTCATGTACTGCCTATTTGAAGCATAAAGCAAGAATTTAATTCTAAATAAATTACATCTCAAGTTTTACAAGTTATATTTACTTTTATCATTTACTTTATTATTAATTTAATTAAATTGAATTAGTCCGCTATATGAGATATAACTACGATATAACATATATTACATTAACATCCCGGGAAAAAAAGTCCATATAAAATTGGCCATATATGGATTTTGTCAATATCTAATTATGTTTTGCCGAATATAGTCATATATGATATCATATATGAATAAATATTATCAGATCTGAAAATTACAGCACTTTTCTCATATATTTCTCATATACTACATTAATTATATTTGTAATCTTCTTTCTAAGCCTGTCACACATTAATTTTAAGTACCACTTAGCTACTTCCCTAGTAGCACACTTTATTGGAGCAATATTGGCTAACAATATATATCCAATATTTCCAATGTTGGTCCAATATTGCAAAGTAGACGCGATTTCATTTTGAGCCAATATTGAATTGTAATATTGGACGAATATATTTATTTTCATCTTTAACCAAGATTGGCTAATTATACATACTCAAATATTTTTACATTGGATATAGATCAGTTTCTAATATATGACGGAATTCGCCATCAAAAAAAAAAAAAAATTAACCGTCTGTGGTTAATTTATGGAGCTCTGAAGCTCCTCGCAAAAGCTAGAGGAGGTGTGGCTATAATAGTCCGCACTCTTTGACTGATAAGTCATGACTCGTGGGACCTGTGCCGCGGCCTTATATACTGCTTTAGATGGAGTCCCACTCTCGGGTTAGGTGTTTTCCTTTTCGCCACCTAGTGGCGACGCGCGAAGCTCAAATATAATGTGTGAACATGCAATATTGGCACACATTTACATTTACTTCATAACCAATATTGGTATTATAATGGATGCAACCATATTGGCAACACATTTATATTTATTTAGTAGCCAATATTGGTCATCATGGGCACTGCAATATTGGCAGAACACTTGCATTTTGTTAACAATCAATATTAATTTTACATTGGCAAATATTGGCCAAGACATTTCCAATATAACCAATATTGAGCCGAGGTATACCAATATTTTGCCAATGTTTTGTGCTACTAGGGTTCTATAATAATATAAATATAACTGTTGTTTTTAAATACTGCATAATAATTAATTAAATATATAATGCAAGATATAATTTTTAGGAAAAATTATATTTGTCTATATATAAAAAAAGGTAAAATCATATATAATCTTAAATGATTATATATAATATCATATATGATTTATATCAAAGCATACATGAAACTAACCTTTGCTTTGATTTTATACATGCTTAGATATGATATCAGTATCTAACTATGTCTGATTGTACAAAATGACGTGAGGTATCTAATGTCATTTTTTATGATCAGAAATGGTCAGAGATGGACATCATATCTAAGCATATACAAAAACGTATGCTCTGATAAAATCATATGTTATATTATATATAATCATATAAGACTGTATATATAATTTTACTTTTTTTTATATAAATAGACATGGGATTTTTTTCCCGGAATATGTTACGATATAACATATGACATATATGTCATTTTAGAAGAAAATTGTAATTAACTTACCGATAATATTCTTATTTAGCACCTGTAATAATCAATTTTGTTGCATTTATATAACATTAATAAAAGTAAGCGCAAATCTTATGCAGTTTCTGCTGTTAATTTGCCATCAGATTGCATGCGCAGATTCTGCTCGGTTTCTGCTGGCAATCTAACATCAAATTGCATCGCGCAGATCCTGCTCGGTTTCTGCCGACAGTTTGTTGACAGATTATGTTTTATAGACTCTACCCGCCAAAACAAAAGCTTAATGTGGACACAGATGGCCTACGGTTCTGGGGTGCGGTCAAAGTGTCATTGCAAATGCTGAGAAGCGTTTCGAGTGCGGTCAATCGAGCGTTGCAAAACATTCTAGCAATAGGTATGACGTCATGAATACGTCATACATTTTCGCTTCCAGCTCGCTTTCAATGCTGCTGCTGAAGAGGTAGTGTAGCTGAAGCGTTTACGATTCAAATGTACAAGCGCGGGAAAGTTACAGTGTAATAGCTTAGTAGTTATAACGGTATAATAATATCTTTCGTAATAATAATAGCTTTCTTGTTTCTAATATGCCACAAATTAAATTACACGACCCTGAAAAGGGAAATACATATGTCATTGAGGTAACTGAAGATGATGCTAAACGAGCTTATGAAGGTAAGAAAAATATTTTGTACAAAAAGTAGATATGTGTAGAAAAAGAATTTTCTAACCTATTTATTTAACCTATGTTTAGTTTTATGCATATGAATGCTAAAGAGTTTAATTTAGAGTTGCAGGAAAGAAATTAATGACAATATAAAATAAATTTTATTATATTATACAAAACTCGTTATGAGAATATATATATCAATAAATCCAAAAATATAAAAATATAGAACATGATATATAATAAAACCGAATCTTTTGTTATGTAATAACTTTAAAAGAAATTTAATATAAAATTAATAGATATTAAAATTTCTGTTTTTTTTTCCAAACAGATTTGCAATATGCAACCTATCTTTTGAGTAAGTATTTAAATTCTCAGACTACGTCAAATTTTTCTGAATCAAATCCTGATATTAATACCGAAAATGTATTTAATGCTGACACTGGTAGGTATTAATATAAATTAATGTTAAGTTAATATCCAATTTATGTTAAAATGATACAGAAATATTTAATATTTACATGCATATTTTTTATTAGCTTCTACAGTACATGATGTGGATAATAGACAAGCATCTTTAGATAAGTAGGTATACAAGGCGGGTTCTAACTCAGGTCCTCTCAGGGGGGGTGAGGCGCGAGGGGATCTCAGCGGCGCGGGGGAATGACGTCACGCAGGATGGATTCGGTGGCGCGGGGGAATGACGTCGCGGGACGGAGGGGATTTCGTAGGCGCGGGGGCTGCGGGGCGGGGCGGGGGACGCTTGTGTTGGATGTTTTATGACAAGTATAAACAATCATAAACCGATTGATAAACAGCGGTATTTGAAGAGGA
Source organism: Camponotus pennsylvanicus (assembly GCA_023638675.1). NCBI lineage: Eukaryota > Metazoa > Arthropoda > Insecta > Hymenoptera > Formicidae > Camponotus > Camponotus pennsylvanicus. The sequence continues at coordinate 66,665 of JALHBL010000720.1, read as the reverse complement.
TTGGGTCTTCGGGCCGAGACTAACGTGTCGGGACATGTTTTTCGCAAACAAAATGGCTCTCGCGGTACCCTCCCCCTCTCCCCACAATATAAGTAATTCTAGATTTTTTTTTCGAATTAAACAATATAAGCGGTATTCCTTTGAAGAGGATTGGGTCTTAAGGCTGACTAACGCGTCGGGACATGTTTTCGCAAATAAAATAGCTTTGTGCTCTTGCGGTACACCCCCTCTCCCACAATAAAAGTAATTCTAGATTTTTTCGAATTAAACAATATAAGCGGTATTCCTTTGAAGAGGATTGGGTGGATGGAAATGCGTGCGAAGAAATTACATCATGATTTAGACTTAAAACTCTTTATTTATGTTTTATGTATATATATATATATTTTTTTTTTCTTACGTACTATGAACTAAAAACTAAAGCTGCCAGCTCACAATCGACGAGCTGATGCTTGTTGAAAGCGTCACTCGCGCGTATTACATTAGATATTTCTTTTGGATTTATTACAGTAGACGCGATATTGGAGAATTGCGTAAACTTGACATCAACTGTTTCGATAATTTTACCCAATCGATCAAAAGTTACATCTATGCATTGATCGAGATCGAACATACGATGTAATGTCGATTCGACCATCATCAAGCATACGTTTGAAGATTCGAGACTTATGAGTTTGACGTCGTTAATCGTACGAACTCTCACTGTTAGCGGTCCAACGCTTATGAAATTGTAGTCATCTTTAGAGTTGTTCCAAAGTAATTTTTGAATATTGCGACGTTGCTCGTAGAGTCCCTTCCACGTTTCGAGAGATAATATCAGTTCCTTTCCTCGATGATCTCCTATGGCAATCTCCACGTAACTCGGTGGACCCACGTTGATACCAATTTCGAGGAATTTGAATTCCGTAGCTGTCAATGCGTATCGTCTACCTAGTATACGAACCGCACGACGCTCCAACGAAATGCTACAGAAAAATTAAAATTAAAATAATAGTAATAATACAATTTGTAAAAAAAAAAAATATATATAAAATATATATAAAATAGAAAGAAGTTAAATGAAACTTACTCGTCACATTTGTTCTCAAACGATGGAGTTTTATCACGACTCGGTACGTAATTATTCACACGTCTTCCGATGCCGCTGCCGCTGTTTCCGTTTCTTTCGACGTAATACATTTCTCTGGGAGTTATGAAAAGTGAACCACGAGAGCGGTGTTAACGCGACACTGATCGTATAAGAAATAACCGAGTATACATGACGCTCATCTTCCAAAAGTATAATGTGGTGGGGGGATCAATGCTTTGAATTTTAGGAGAAGGGGGGATAACGCTCAGACAAAAAATTCTTAGAAACGCATGGAAAGGTCTAGGAAGGGGAAATAAGAGATAAAACATATTAATGTTTACATATTTTATTTTCTTGCAATTCTTTCTGGCGTTGCGACCACCAGTTAAATATTTTGAATACATTTTGTAATGCGCAATTCTTAACATGTTTTCCACATCGCATACTATTGGTAATATCTAATTTATTTAGAGAATCAATATCTTCATAGTCTGCATCCAAGGTTTCAATAATATAGCCGTTTCCTGCATCGTCTAGTATATCGGTCAGCCATTTTCGCTTTTCAAGTCCTTTAACGTACACGACAGACGATTCTTCTTCTTCTTCTTCGTGTATCGTACCAACGACAGCTGTTGTAATTACACGCTGAGCCAAGCCATATGGAACGTTTCCGTCTTCCCATTGTAATCCATGATGATTTCTAATCACCCATGAGACTTGACATCGCTCAGATTTTGTAAGCACGCTCCACGGTACGGGACTTGCGAAAAAGTAATGCGAGAGAACATATCCCTTTCTCAGAACCGCAGCTTCCTTCACGACAAAATTTCTCCCGACAATAAATCCTTGCAGATCCACAAACGTTGGTACGGACATGACGAGATCTCTCTCTCTCTCTCTCTCCCCGATGCATCAGTCGAGAGGAATGGGAAACTCTAAAATCATCTCGCAGCACTTTGATTTATATCCTGCTTCTCCTCCCCTCTCTCTCTTGTGTCGATGTTATCGCTTAGGTGATTTTGCGTACAACGTTGGTCAACGGATTGTACTGGATCACACGATCGTGTATGATGAGACAGTACGCAGTGGTATTCGCCGGCACGTTCTCCTTACATTCGAATTCCAATCTCACATCCACGGTTGCGCTCTTGACCGATTCGTTTTGTCGAGAACAATCGATAATCACGAACGGACCCTGACGTTGAAACTGTAAGATGGAGAGACTCGGCTCGAGATACTCGTATCCGTAATAGATCTTGCAGAAGCGCGCGTACGTGTCGTAGAGAATGGCACATCTGCCTTTTTCGAAATCCAGATTCATATCGTCGTACGGATAACATTCCGAATTCAGATAGAGTTTCACGTTGATTAATTTGCAGTGGTCGAATCGACTCGTATCCTCAGACATGATATTTTTCCGGTTTGTCTGCAGAGCGAAGACAACGTATCGTGGTTTCTCCAGTTGAGTCGCGGTCTTAATGGCCCACGAATGCTTGGTTGTAAGCTGCAATAGCGGAAACTCGTATAGATCCCACGAGCGAAAACCCATGCTGAGATATCGTCCGCTTTCCAGAGCACGCAGCATCGACAGTTTTTCAATCTCGCTCAACAGCACGTGTGGCATTCGCCATTGTATCTTGAATATGTTGATCACAGGTTCCAGTGTCGAATCTCCAAACAGACAATTATTATTGTTGCGCGATCGTATTAAGATCAATTCGTGACGAGCGTTAATCACCACTCGTTTATAATCCTCGCAAAATCCCAATAACATGTGGAGCGGTACGCAAAAATTGAAATGTCCATTCTCATAGGTCCACGGATCCCAGCCGGCGTTTTTCATAATCACGTTTCTATCGGATGATACCGTTACATAGTTTTTGAGCGTAGTAGTTATTCCTACGTTTCTATTGCGATCAATCTCAACGCCATCGAGTTCGTATCGAATCTCATCGAACATGAATGCGGCGCAATTATTTGCCAGTTCCACATCACTTCCTTCAGCTGGTTTGGTTTTCGTTAGTTGTCCCTCGATGTATAGGAAACTCTCATACGGCAATGTATACAGATCCTGTTGTTGTATGGGTATTCTTATCTCATCACTGTGTCCGAACGTTGTATTGGCGAACGGGTTGTACGTGTGAGTCTCGATCTTGATGATACGATTGTCAAAGATCGGTTCATCACCGATGTTGAGAATGTCGGTCATCGTTCAGCTGTTTCGCACCGCAAATCCCAAAGATTGTAAAAACGCAACGTTCGATGCGCTGAGTTTCTTTTTCTTGGATGATTTGATATTAGCGAACGTCGACGTTGTTGTTGTTGTTGTCGGTGGTGTTGCTGGTCTCGTAAAGATTGCGTTATCTCTCACGTCTTTCGATCCGTTCAATACGAGCATCTCATACGTCGCATACGTACGTGCAATCTTACGGTGATCTCTTCTCCTCGAAAATCGAGCAATCGTCCGTTCTGGTCGACAACGCGTAACGTTAAATCCGTAATGCTCCGCGCGATGATCGGCAGGTAAATGATCTGGGCAGGCGTTTCCGACATATCTTATATCCCGGTGGTACCCTCGGTGAAAATTCATGTATCGTATGAACGAGTATGCCGTTGTTGTACGCACCCGCGGTCACGTTACACTCTATACGGATAATATTCACGTTGAGAATGTTAATCGGCATGTTTGATTCGTACCATTTTCGCGGCTCGAGAATACGATTCGAGAATCCTAGCAGCGATCCAATGTTGTCGGGTTTGGTAAAGTTTATTCTGTAGGCACATTTGATCTCGCTCCTCATTGTATTGTAATTAGCGCGGAGCACTATCGGATATTCACCATCTTCATAGTCAATGTGTTTCTTATCGCGATGTTTCCGTGAAATTGCTTGTTTCAAAAATTCATGTATATTTTGCAACTCATACGATCCCTCGGGAATCGTAATTTCCTCGTCGTCTTTGCCAAAGTAAAATTTATTATTCGAGGAATTCACATTCGGTATCGTGTGATAAGTCTCAAAATCCGTTAGACCGAGCTCGTATTCGCCGTCGCTCAAATCTATGGTGGGAAAGAAGTTTGCCGTGAGAACGCTACTCTTCCCAGTCAATGTGAACGTCATAGACATGTCGACGAAACTGTTTAACGAATACTGAGTTAAATAGCGCAATATCTGTCTTTAAATTCACATGCATCGACCGTTCGAAGAAACTGCAAGCACAATTGTCCGCAGATGCTCTGATCGTAAGTTTGAACAGATGTGTAATTGTACTGTATCTTCGTTACGTTTCGTCCGAGATATCGCACCAATTCATTCGGCGGTCGAAGATTGCCGAAACTGTCGAAATATATAGCGCGATTCCCCCTCTTTGCATACGCTACCCAATGAGTACCTGGTCCTTCGACGCTATCCAAATTTACAATGCCGCTCTCGTTTTGATATATACCACCGATCGGTAACGAGTTGCGCATGAAAACACCTCTAAAATATGGAATGCGCATACGTTTTGCCAGTTGCAGCAATTGTACGTTGGTAGTTGTGCCCTGCGGCATTTTTAGCGTCTCTTTGACGTTTTTTTTTTCTCGTTGAGGCTCCTCGTCCGTATTTGTAAGGAGCGAGATATAATCCGTGACCTTCCATGGCGCGATTGTGACGTAGCATCTCTTGCAACTGACGTTGCGCGGCTTTTCCGTCGTTCACCGCCTTCGCTACACCAGCCGCTCCACCGATCAGGGATCCGAGCGCACCCAACATTGGTAGAATCGGCAATACACCGCCGCATTTCGCTACCGGAAGTATCCGTTTCTTCGCCGTTTTTTTCTTCGTCTTCGTCTTCAGACCCATACCGAGCTTCGTCTTGGCTTTCATCGCTGTCCAGACAGCTGTGGCGGCGGCTCTCTCACCGAGAGTCGAATCTCTCGCAACGATGCGATTCCGCGCTTTCTCGGCGAGTATCTTATCCGCCGCGTGTCTCTCGGTGAGATCGTTGCTCCGAGAGTATGCTATATCGTGTTCGCGACACGCCGCGTCCAATGGATTTATACCTCGATCGCCTCTGACTAATCGCTTCTCCAACCGTGTGCCTGGCCCGCAAAACTGATAGCCGGGAATATGGAATTCGATCGGAAGTGCGTTTATCGCGTGATTTAATAGGCCTCTACCTATTTTCGTTGACATTCGCTGCAATTCTTTATCAATGGCGCCGGACCGTCGATGTGCGTTTCCTGCCACGGCTGATTGTAGTGTTCGTAACAGCGACGATACGTCTGAACCTCCGGATCCGCCTTTATGTATTCCGGAAGTTTGTCCCACACGTAGTGGATGTGATCACCGCACATTCGCAACAGAACAGCTTTTGACACAAATTGTAGTTGTTCGACGCTCAAATCGCGAATGTCGGAAGGACTTGATAGCAGAACGAACATTTTTTCTCTACTGAGCGACTCGTGATTTCGCGCACCTATAAATAGGCAGGCGTTCGATCCAATCGGTAGTGTTGAAAAAATGAGATTCGTGCGACAACCTTTGACGATACGCGTGACGAATTGCGACGACAGATTACGATCAATGGAGGACAACGCGGAGATGCGCAGGCACGGTACGATGCTACCGACTACTATACGCGCGATCGTTTGCGGTCCCTCGAATTGTGGTAAAACCAACGTTCTGATAAGTCTACTGGAAAGCCCGCACGGTGTACGTTTCGAGAACGTGTACGTGTACTCGAAGTCGCTGCAACAGCCGAAATATCGATATCTGGAGAATTTGTTGACGCCGATTGACGAAATCGGCTATTTTACGTTCTCCAATAACAGTGACGTCATTCCACCGAGCGAGGCACGTCCAAACTCGATTTTCGTCTTCGATGACGTGGCGTGCGACAAGCAAAATACGATAAGAGAGTACTTCTCAATGGGTCGTCACTCGAACGTCGACTGCTTCTATCTCTGTCAGACGTACGCGAGAATACCAAAACATCTTATACGCGACAACGCGAACCTGCTGATCTTGTTTAAACAGGACGGTACCAACTTGAAACACGTGTACAACGATCACGTGAATACCGACATGTCGTACGGGGATTTCAGTGAATTATGTCGTACTTGTTGGCAACAAAAGTATGGATTCCTAGTGATAGATAAGGACAGCTCATTTACGAACGGGCGATACAGAAAAGGATTTAACGTGTTCGCGATACCGCAAAACGATTAGTCGCTGCCGACACTCTGTCGACATGGCTGAAAGCGATAATATTCGCGAGCGTGAAAAGATTGCGAGGGAGATTGAGAAAACGAGCGAATCGATCCGCAAGAAACATCGCGCTTTGAAGACCGGTAAGATCGACGACGATATCGCGGTCAAGACTCATTTTAGGCCTATTATCGAGCCACTACAAAAAATCGTCGACAACTCTAGCTTAATCGCGGTGAAAAACGAGCCGGAGAGTAACGCTGACGCTATAATTAAAACGTTACCCATCAAGCGGTACAAGGAGGAAGAGGAGGAGGAGGAGGAGGAGGATACGACACCGAAAAAGAGACAACGATTGAAGGCGAATCGTTTATCGACATCGCATACATCGGATGAACCGCTGATAACCTCCACACCGTCCGCGACAACGAGAATCGTACAACCCACGATACCCGAATCACTCGCAATCGAAAATGTTTTCGAAACCACGGGCAACCCGCTCGAATCACCATCTGTTCGAAACATGTTACAAACGTTGGAAGGTCAAAAAATGTTACAAGAGCACTTCGGGCCACTGGCACAAAAGTACATGAGCGCTCACCTTAGTGGCGACAAAAAAACCCAGATCGATTACGTGTACGGTATCTATTTCGACAAGAATGAAATGTGGCTCGGTAACAAACGATTCGACATCGGCGCAGATGACTCTATAATCATAGACAAAGTGAGGTACATTGGTACACCTGGATTATACGAGTTGATCTTCAAGAGAATTCCCGATGATGACATATACACTGAGGACGATATGCAAAAATATAAGAGCATATTAATGGCGACGAGTGCGCATAAACGTCAATATGATGCGCAAGGTCAATTAAAGAGCAACAGGGGATACAAGTATAAACACATAATTGCACCGTTGATGTCGATCGAATCGAAAAAGAAAAAATGCGGTACGGGAGTATCCATGCCTCGCGCGATGACGCTAACCGACAATAAGATCGATTACGTGCACTGGGACGATCCCAACGAGCTAGTGGATCGTCTACGATTGCTCGACGCTTCGCGCCGAGCTGGCCACAACGCTCACGACAACGAGATCCTGTCGATTATAGAGGAACTTCGCGAAGTCGGCCTTATTATAAATTAAACGGTGTCTCAACGAAACTGATCAGTCGATCGACGTCACTCGCATCGAGAAAAAAAATGCCCATCAACAAATTTGGATTATTCGAACAGAGAAATGAAGCAATTAGAACAAGCGATCATTGGGGTAAATCGGTGACAAGTTACTTGCGTCAAAACGCTCTGTGTCGCGTCGCTACGTACTATGACGCGAGGTCGCGCAAGATTCGCCGTGTAGCGCAACCTGAGGCTGATACCGATGCAGTCAACAAACTGTACGTGGAACAATGCGTTAAAACGTTGAAGAATCAGCAGAAAGAATCAGACGAGAAGCTGACTGCGTTCGAGAAGGACGTGCGAGCTTTGCAGACTGCGATAAACGAGCTTCAGCGTGCGATTAACACTAATTCAGAAACAGCTACGAGCGGCTAAGGAGCGGCTATTGTACAATTATTGAACATCTACAAAGGCTTATCGAACGAAGGGTTATCGAACTACAATGAGTGGCAGTGATCGAAGAGGAAACGGCTGTGAACGAGGCTACGAACAATTCAAGAACAGCTGCGAACGAGGTTATGAACACCTCAGAAACGGCTGTGAACAAGGCTATGAACACGTCAGGAACGGCTACATACGAGGCGGCATACAACTCTGGAACGGCTACGAACGGGTCAGAAACGATTGTCAACGAGGCTGCGAACGGGTCAGAAACGACTGTGAACGAGGCTACGGACTACTTAGAAGCGACTACCAACAGGGTCAATTACGGCAACAAACGGCTGCGAACAGCTATCGAACGGCAACGAACGGGGCAGGAACAGCTAACGAACGGCTATCGAACGGGTCAGAAACGGCTATCGAACGGGGCAGGAACGGCAACTAACGGGGTAGGAACGGTAACGAACGGCTATCGAACGGGTCAGAAACGGCTATCGAACGGGGCAGGAACGGCAACTAACGGGGTAGGAACGGTAACGAACGGCTATCGAACGGGTCAGAAACGGCTATCGAACGGGGCAGGAACGGTTATCGAACGGCTATCGAACAGTAACGAATGATAAAACGCACGGTGATACTCGGGGCACACATCGTTTGATCGACGAATCGAAACAACGATGGATCGGCGATCGGGAATAACCGAGGAAGCGAAGAAACAACATAGTTTAGAGAAACGGCAGTTGGTGAACGAATTGCACGCGCCGGCGAGAAAAAATTTTCCCCGAAGACACGTCATAGTGCGGGGATACGATGACCTGTGGCAAGCTGACATTGTCGAGATGCGTCCGTACTCTCGTTTCAACAGAGGTTACCACTACATACTCACAGTCATCGATGCGTTGAGCAAGCACGCGTGGGCCGCACCACTCAAGAGTAAAGGCGGAAGCGAGACAGCTGACGCTATCGCTGAGATAATTCGAAATAGCAAAAGATGTCCGAAAAACTTACAGACTGATATGGGGAAGGAATTTTATAACGCTGACGTGCAACGGCTCATGCGGAAACATGACATCAATCACTATTCTACATATTCAGTATTGAAGGCATCGATCGTTGAGCGATTCAATCGCACGCTGAAAAACGACATGTGGAAGATGTTTACGCTAAACGGATCTTACAAGTGGATCAGCGCGTTGCCGCGACTCGTATCGGATTACAACGCGCGCAAGCATCGAACGATCGGTATGCGACCCGTCGACGTTACCCCCGCGGTCGCTGAAAGACTCTTGGCTACTGTGTATAACCGTGTAAATATCGCGGGTCCGGCAAAATTCAAAGTAGGTGACTCGGTACGCGTTAGCAAGTACAAGACAATTTTTGAGAAAGGTTACACGCCAAATTGGACAACCGAAGTGTTTAAAATTGTAAAAGTGCAGCATACTAATCCCGTAAGCTATCTACTTGAGGATTATCGCAAAAAACCTATCGCTGGAGCGTTCTACGAGCACGAGTTGCATCGCGCGAATTATCCGGACGTGTATCTCGTGGAGAAAGTACTGCGTAGGAGGGGTGACGAGGTTTACGTGAAATGGTTGGGATTTGACAATTCGCACAATTCTTGGATACATAAAGACAATGTGATTTAATTCATACAGTGTTTATTTTTAATTTTCTGGAAAAATATATGTGTATAACATATATAATATTTGAAAAATGAAAATATACATAAAAATCCTTATCAATATTCCTTGCGATAGTACATGTATTTTTAATATAAGATGTATGAGATATGCATTACATAAAAATATATGAAATATAAAAAATACAAAAATCTTTATTAATATTTCTTTCACACACACACACACACACACACACACATTTACAATGGTATCTTATAATGCCCCCACGGTAGCGTATCGGTGGTTTCGGGTACGATATACCGCTTGTCGTCGTACGGACTCAGAGCAATTTTTGTCTCGCGGATTGTGTATACTTGGTGCAATTTCGATCTTATACACGACTGCTGGCGCGTCATTTCAATTTCTTCTTTCAAACACCGTGTGTAATCGTCAAACGTTATCGTTCTCGCGACAACGTTGCTCTTGACGCCTTTAACTTTCTTCGTATCCTTTTTCCCATCGACTCGTAACGCGTACATTTTTGCTCTGAGCCCGGCAAATTCGGTCATTATGGCACCGTTATTTTCATCCTTCATTAGACCCGGTACCTTTTTATTTACGAGCGGCATACCGTACGCATTATTCGCAGCATAATCGCTAGTGTCGAATCTGCTGACGTCGCGCTTCATATTTTTGTACATGTCGTCGCACTCAATGTGATAGATGAGACTATCCGTGTCGGTATACATGACCTTACATTTGTCGCGATACATTGGCGTCATATACTCGTGATGAAACTCGTACAAACATGTCTTGGATATGTCGAGTATACACATACCCACGTAGATTGGTTTGTAGAATTTCACTTCGAGTTTGCGCAATTCCACAGCTATTAAATTTTCCGAAAAGACGCTTCTGCTGTGGAAATTTGGTTTAGCGATCATTGCCTCTGCACCGTACCGCCCGTCCCAGTGCGTTAGTAATTTTACATCAACGCGATTGCGCACATTTTCCATCGTTTTGCCAAACACCGCATTGTTCATTAATTTGTATAAATTTTTTTCAAAATCGTTTTTAGCCAATGTTCTAAAATGTGTATTGAGTTCTATGTAATTTCGAAGCCAGGGAGATTGAGAAAACTGTAAAATTCTATGTATTTTTGTAACGCGAAGACCGTGACGCGTACACTGCTGCAGGTTGCGGTAGTGTATCACGTAACGTTTCTTATCGTATAGCGTTGCAAGCAGTTTGAATTCCCGCTTGCCAGGTGGTTTGTCGCGTGTCGGGCAAAACGGTAGGTCAGTGTGCGCATCGTGAAGATGTTGCGGATACTCGAGATCGACTTCGAGGATATAGCCTGTAGGCGAATCTAGCGCGATGGATGATACGTCAAAATTCGACACGTCGTCGACCCATCGAAAATCGGCGTAAGGCAACGGTTGACACATTGCCCATCCGTACAAATTATTTACATCAAAGTACATCAAGTATGATGATGATTTCGATAGATCGTACGACTCCATGTATTTGTTATTAGCGCGAGCGTATCTACCCGAACATTGACTCAGACCGCCACGTATACCGCGTTCGATAAACATGACCATGTCGATGTCGGTAAGCAATTCAAACGTAATCTTGGTATGCTTCAACATGGCGTCCCACGTGTATCCGGGTAGAGTATAGTAATACGCAGGGTCGAGCCCGTAACTTTCGATACATTTGTCGCGAAAGTTTTCAAAAATATCAGCTAATAACAAGACATCGATTTTAAGATATAAATCGCTATATTCGCCTAGCGTTCGAATGGAGAATCGCGTCCAGATGTTCTCGGCATGCGCGTAATCGCTCTCGGATATAGTTTCACCGGTTAAGGAACTGTAAAATGATTCGCGCGGTGGTAAACATGTATCTTGCAACTTGTCAACGGAATCGATGTATTCGTATGGAAACACACCTTTCCGTGTTAATAATTTGAAGTTTTCACTCGATAAATTTTGAAATTCTGATTTTAAAATATCCAGTTTATCTTTATCTAGATAAGATGCTAATTTGTCGAGACTTGCCGTAAGAAATTTGAATGAATCGATGAAGCGTAATTTTACTTGATTTTTTGGTTTTTCTTCCTTAAGATCGACGTTTTTGGTAAACGATATATATTTCTCTTTCGTTATTGGAAGTAACTCGACTCTCCCTTCGAACGCTGTGGCTATTTCCTCGATAATGAAATGCGAATCATAACCGGATAAATTATGAAACACTATCGGAATACAGAAAGACTCTTTATAATTTAAATTACAATTTGAATGCGCGGGACCTCTGTACCGTCCAGTCAAATGGCAATGATCGCGTACGCGTGTATCGTCTTGCGCGAACGGTTTTTCGCATATATGACAATGAGTAGCGCTTTTAAATTTTTCACACTCTTCAAATGTTAAATCTACCATAGGGACATTAGTAGTTAAAATATTTTTTACACGAAATGCTAACATTTTAAGTTGCTCGACGAACCATGCTATACAATCGGTACTGCGACGCGAATGATATGCGGATAATGAGTCGTCGTACGAGCAATGTATATAATATGCTATGCTAAATACTTGATGGTGCTGGCACATATTCTTCTCTTCCTCCATCTTGGCCAGAACGCATTCCAAGTCGGCGTACACGATAAATGGAAGCTGCTCTTTCCTGTTGTAATTGTTGAACGATAACCACTTGTCCTTATCGCTCGGTAACCGGATAGCGCAGTCGTTCATCTTTCCGCAGTCTACCGTATGTAACTGCAACTTGTCGTCCGAACCAAAGTAATGCATGCATCTATAAAAGAAAATAAAAATTTTTTAAAAATTAAAGATTTATATACAATTTGCTACATAACATATAATTATTTAAATTATACACACCGATCGCAGATATATTTTTGATTCTTGTGTTTGCTCAGTTGCGAGCTCACGAGCCGGGATAAGTTCTTGATCCATGCGAAATGTCCGACATTGTTGCCGTCTTCCACGTACAACAAGTTGACATGCTTGTCCTGCTTCTGCTGCGAAAGACGTATCGAAACAATGCTGTTCTTCTCTTCGATGCTGTACACGTTGATCGAAATATCGTTGACAAGTTCAAATTTTTTAATCTGATTGACAGTCACTGGAAACTCAATGTCTCGGAAATTCAGCACTGTCGCGTAATGCGGGTACGATGATTCCCGTTCCACATTCCTTTCGGCGGGATATAGAGCGGCGACCACTGCCCACGCGAAACACGCATTGTCTTTTGATTGTACGTTAATCACCGCTCTCTTCATCACAATCTCCCGCGGCAATTTTATATGACATCCCGCGCGCATAGGATTATACTTATTTATATTTACAGTCAAATTCAATATTCGCGACAATGCCCACCCGCTATCGCGTTCCTGAAATTCTTCCAGCGATGCTAGAGTGGGTTCGATAACGCGGCGCTCGTACCACTCGCGTAAATCAGACGTGCAAAAGAGTTCACAGTTTCTCGTATTAATACTTTTGTTAGCGCGTTTATCTCCGGCCACAAACTCGCCGTTGAATATGGTGTTCACTTTTACACAATTGTGTTTCTTCATAATGTTCTTCACATGTTCTATCACAATGTCTTTGGCGTCCTCGAGAAATTGGCGAGGTTCGATGTGATTATAGTTTATAACCGCACCAGTCAATACACGATTGTCGAACGCCGTATCAATCTCGCGCCACACAAGTTCATTTTGATGCGCGCTACATCCGGCATCCGCGTTATTGTCGCCACTGTAATTACCACCACTGGGCATAAACTGTCTCTGCAATCGAATCTTTGCACCTTCGAATCGCGCGATCCAAGCAATCAGCGATTGTCGATTCCCGATCGATAATCGTGGTCGTTTGATCCGACTTTGCTCTTCCAGCAACTTGATGTGCTCGTTGCATCGTTGTAGCCATGCAAAATATTCGCCCAAGGTGGCAATTTGGTTGGATCGCTCCACCAGGTCGCGTTCAGTCTGTTCGATGTTTTCCATTTTTTTTTCTTTTTTTTTTCCTGTCTCACACTTTTAACACACTATGTCACAGTTTTCTATGGAGCACTTGCACACATACATTGCATAATCGCGCAAAAATCTTTCTAACAGAATATCGTTATACTCTGACAACCGATGTGTCGATGCGCGTTCAAATCACGTACTGTGACTTGATGCGCTTCAATCCTCCCTATATTTTGTTTAAACCTTTTCATCTTTGTGTAAAATAAATAAGTGGTGTATCATAATAATCATTTATTTACATCTCAGAAAGAATTCGTTCTCTCACGCGCGCGGCAAGGGCACAAAGCAGCCGAATATCGGCGCTGATACGTTGCAATTCTTCCTAGAAAAAATATGGAAAATAATTCTGGGTCAGCTCTAATATCCAATCCTCTTCAAATACCGCTGTTTACCAGCCGGACATCGGTTTATGATTGTTTATACTTGTCATAAAACATCCAACACGTCCCCAAGCGTCCCCCGTCCCGCGTGACGTCATTCCCCCGCGCCACCGAAATTATATATTTCAAAAAGAAAAATGTATAATTATTTACGCACCTCTCGCTTGCACTACCCTTTTCCCATTCTTTGCGCTAATTATAAGTCTCGCTATCGTTCTCTCTCGTACGCATTCTTTTCGCACGCGATATTATTGTTCTCTCTCTCTCACACGCGCGGCAAAGGTACAAAGCAGCCGAACATCGGTGCTGATACGTTGCAATTCTTCCTAGAAAAAATATGGAAAATAATTCTGACCCTAATATCCCATCCTCTTCAAATACCGCTGTTTATCAATCGGTTTATGATTGTTTATACTTGTCATAAAACATCCAACACAAGCGTCCCCCGCCCCGCCCCGCAGCCCCCGCGCCTACGAAATCCCCTCCGTCCCGCGTGACGTCATTCCCCCGCGCCACCGAAAACCCCCTCCATCCTGCGTGACGTCATTCCCCCGCGCCGCTGAGATCCCCTCGCGCCTCACCCCCCCTGAGAGGACCTGAGTTAGAACCCGCCTTGTATACCTACTTAGATAATAACGATTCTGAAGAAAAAGGTATGACAAATTTTTGCATTGTACATATATGTATTTTGGGAATATTTTACAAAATGTAATTTTACTTATGGATAATTTCCGTTGGCCACATGAAGCAATACTTTGCGACGCTTTTTATTTTTAATTTTTCAATCCTCCTCGGGTGTTGGAGAGGAGGATGTAAAAGCGAAAACGCCGTCAAAAAAAAACACAAGGCGGATAGAGATACTCGCGCTCGGAGGAACTAAGATGGAGGGTGTTCTTGCGCGAGCCGCGGCGAAGCGAAGGCCGTCTCGAGATCTCGAAGTTGGGCGCCAGATACGGTCTTTCACGTATCAATTCGCAAAATCGTCAGAATAACGCGAAAAACGTTAGCCAGTTTTGCCACGGGTCGACTAGCTCACCTAACGGTAGAGGGGCAGGGTCTGTTGAAAAGGATATTGACTTATTTTATGCGAGGTTGTCGGTAATTGCGAAAATTGATAAACACAACGGAATTTAACACACACGAGAAACGAACACTCAAATAAATTACGCGAATTTAATATAAAAGAAAATGTAACAAATTTATTCAAGAATAGAAATATAACAAAAATAAGAATATAAAGGAAAAGAAATAGTGAATCCCAGAAAGAAATAATAATGACAATAATTAGCGAATCTGAATTAACGAAACATAACTGCGGTTAACATAAATTCGAAAATTTGAAATAATGTACAACAGATACTTCTTCGACAGCGGTGATAACCATAACAATACGAAATCGAGATCATAAGAAAGCCGCGATATTTATCGTCCTCCCGGCCCGTTTTTATGGCCGGACTTTGCGAAACCGAACGGCGTTTCGAGATCGTAACGGAAATTTTGACAATCTCATTAACGACTCAATTTTACCGATCTTTTTGCATTATTCCTTCACTCGCTCATTTAGTCGACAGCAATAGGTTCGAAAAGAGGCTTAACAATTGAGCGAGAACAATCCAGCAATCTGCGAAGACGGAAAATCTCGCTTGCGACGAACAAGATCGATTCGCTCAAAATTCGATAGCCGTCGGACGCCGCTTCTCTTCTGTTCGGTGTAACGCTTTTTACCCACGCGAAACCCTCGAATTTCGACGCTTTCTTAATTCGCTGTAATCTATTATGCACCGCGACACACTCACACGTACGACAAATACCTCGTAATAAACGCCGATCATACAACAAGCGCGACAAAGACAGCACGACAGTTGCCACGTCACGATACGCACACGGTCATGCACTCACATACACGCTAATTACTAACGAAAATCGCCCGAAGATCGATTGCGGGGATGTCTTACGCGGCTTCGACAACTCTTTTCGACAGCACGGATAGCGAACGCATTCCCCGCGATTTACCGCGCACGTGGTCGATATATGAGAGCCGGTCACTACGCGTCTTACGACATCCCGAATCCCGGAGAGAGACGAACGGTTCCTTATCAGCTACGGCCGACGTTACGATCGTCCTTGATGCCTCGGTCGCTTGTCTCCGGTCGCCCGAAATACACGAAAATCGCGAACTCGGTACAAAGCCCGAGCGACAACGAAACACGAAAATGGCGACGGCGACAGAGCGGCCGGTCCGCGGACGGAATCGCGTACGTGGCTTACAAATTAGCGATGGGCAACCTCACCGATACTCCCTCCCGTGAACAGGGGATGATCCTCGGCTCGTCCTCTCAGCTTGATCTCCTCGGCGACAACGACACGCTAAACGATAACGACAACGACAGAATCTCTCGAACACGACTATCTGTTGAGAGCGCCCGCACCAGAATGATTCCCTGGATCTCGCGATCCAGGGTCGATAGCGGCGTCAATCCTGCGCGTAGGGGTGCGCGGATTTGCGGCCAATAGCGCCGCGACACGCGAGGTATCAATGCGCCCCGTGACAACGCCGTATCGGGGACCGTAACGGCCCCGATAATTTGAAATTCGTAATTTGTGGCGACCCTGCTATCTGTGGTCTTCAGGAGGTAGATTTTTCGTTCTCCGTCCTCTGAGGGTGGCGCCGATCCGGCCCGGTTATCTCGGCCTAAGACAGCTGTTTCTTTGCTGCTTTTCCTCCTTCATTTGAAGGGGGCGAACTCCACCAGCGACTCTGCGCTGTCCTGATTCTCCGGCGTTGTCTCCGTTCTCGGCTCGAAATCCGTGAGCGCCGTGTCGGTTGTCGCAAAAGAATCCCTCTTCTTCCTCTCCCGGTGGTTTTCCGGCGGTTTGCCCGACGTACAAAATGGTACAGAAAAAATATAAATTAACAGTAGCGCAAAACATAACAAGAACTCGTCTCTCTGGGGATTTCGATACGGCTCTCGCTATTTCTTTCTGGCGCGGCCGCTCGGCTCGCGCCCCGTAAAGATTTCCGGGGCGGATGGACGCGCGTCGGGACGGCAACGTCACAATTTTTACTATTAAAAATTTATGCAGATCATGAACATCATCTTACAAGTGCTAAAACTATACACAACAAATTTTGGGAACTACTTTCTTCACAGTTAATCACGAATGGTTACAATGTTACTGGATTACTGTGCAAAAGCAAAATGGCAGGATTAAAAAGTACATATAAAAATATCAAAGATCATAATGCCAAAAGTGGTAATAGTAGAAGAACATGGAAATATTTTGACGTAAGTAGATGAATCTAAAGAAATATATTTCCGAAATATGTTTCCCATAAAGACTACGTTTTATGTTGTATCTATCTCATTGTTATTTTAATTATGTAATTAATCAATATTTTTTTATTATATAATTAATCAATATTTTTATAATTCCAGATTATGAATGAAATGTTCACTAAAAAACCGTGGGCGGAGCCACTTCTTACATTAGAAAGTGGCAGTTCAGGTATAACATCTTCTGATGAAGAAATGAAAAATATTGCATCTGGAGGTCAAAAATCTAATTCACCTCCATGTGAAAAGAAATTACCTACTAAACGTAAGTATTAGAAATATGTTTAGTTATGTAATGTAATATTAAGCTCAATATTTATTATATTTA
Organism: Camponotus pennsylvanicus; assembly: GCA_023638675.1. Classification (NCBI taxonomy): domain Eukaryota; kingdom Metazoa; phylum Arthropoda; class Insecta; order Hymenoptera; family Formicidae; genus Camponotus; species Camponotus pennsylvanicus. The sequence goes on along the minus strand of JALHBL010000720.1, from coordinate 49,131 downwards.
TATTTATTATAGGCAAAAGATATAACACGTTAGAGAAAATGATCGAACAAAGTGCTGCTACACGGCTAAGAATGCATGAAGAGGCAATGTCACGGCAAGATAAACTACTGACTATTTTAGAAAAATTTATTCAACAGTAATGAAATTAATGAAATCATTACTTTCTTGTTACAGTGATTTTTTTAAGTTTTAAGTATTTAACTTTTATTAATTAGTAGTTAATAATTAGTTTATAAAGTTAATAAGTAGTAAATAATTAGGCAATTACTTAATAATTTTAAATACTTAACTTTAAAGTTTTTTTTAATACTTATATTAAAAGTAATTTATTTTTACATGAAAGTGAACTGAATCTTTGAGTTTCTATAAAGTATGACATAAGATACTTTTTATTACTGTATAAGCCAAAATATAAAGTTCCTATTTTATTTTTTAAAAAGGCTAAAGAAGTGCAATCCGTCTTATTAAAGCTTTAAATATGTTAAGATGCTAATCATAGATAATACATAAGAAGACAATTTATTTTTGAAGTCTATGTTATATAAAAGAGAATGTGATACATAGATGTATAGAAAAAAGTACAAAGTTTATTTTATAAAAGAGAATACATAGAGATATAGAAATGATACATAGATATATAATATTAATACATATTGTAACTTGTTCATTGATTATATTTGTTTTTCACAATAAAAAATTTTATATCAATCATTTGTGGATAAATATAATTTGCCTTTTTAATTAATATAATGTAGTTTTTAAGAATAAGCCTTTATATTGCTCTTGCAATTCAATTAATATACATTTTGCATATCTAAAAAAACAATATATAAATAATATACAATTATAATATTAAATATACATGTATGTAAATATATTTTATATTTAAACTTACTTTTTGTGTGTTTATATGATATTCATTATATTCTCATATTCAAATTTTCACATATGTTGTTTCTTTTAATTACTGCAGCATTTCTATTATTTTCAATAATATTCACTCTATCTTCTCTTTCTTCTTGTTGTTCTGTGACTACCCACTATACAAAGTAATGTATTTAATACGTTTCGATAATGTTTCTTTGTAACGTGAATTGTTTTAGAAATGTATACAGAAACATTTTAGAGAGGTAACATAAACGGTTAATGTCCGCATTCAGATACTTACATAAGAAACATTATAGAAACATTTCTTGATATTGTATCATAAACATTTTGTGGAAATAGTATTTAAATGTTACTATGGTATATTACTATAATATATTTACAGCTACAATAATATATTTATAGTCAATAGTAAAACTTTTAACTACATAATGTACCGATTTAAACTATTTTAACTATTTTAACTATTTTTTAAGTATAATATATATTGTTATGTTAATATGTTATACGTAAAAATAGATTAAAGTCAACAAAGTTATGTTGTTAAAAGTTCTTATTATTAACAATTATATTATATATAATCACCGACTATATATAAGCAAATTGGAATTGAAATGGACGTAATAACAACATTTCATGAAATAATACATTTATTTATTTAATTGCATAAGTATAACTCGCAATTTATTAAAATAATTATTATTTTAATTTAATATTTATACATAACATAAATTAATATAAATTAATATTAATATAAATTGAAGATCGTAACTCTCTATGAAAAATATTATATTTGAAACAAAACATAGATAAAGCAAAAAAAACTTCTTTCTTATTATCATAGCATAATATTAAAGTATTACGTAATATATAAATATTTATATCGTTAATACTAAAATAAAAAATAATTATTTTATATCTGTATATACAATTATATACATGTATAGTATTTTATAATAAAATATTTTAAAAACTTTATAACTTTTAACTAAACTTTCGTAAATTGCAACTAAAATTAAATAAATGTAAGAATTTAATCACTTAAATGCGTTTAAAAAAGAATAAGTATTTAAAATAATATAAATATTATATAAAATAATTATTGCCATTATATAAATATATTATTTTAATTTAAATTAATTATATAATTATTAATTTCATATATTAAATGCTATAGAAAATAAACTCGTGGAATAAAAAATCAATTTTTTGTTTAAAAATAAAAATGAAAACATTATATGTTTATGTCGTTTGTCGCAGTATCGTTTCTTGCAGTTTCATTCCTTGCATTTTCATTTCTTGCATTTTCACGATTTAATCGCAGAGTTGATTGTCTAAACCATGCTTTCAAAATCTCCTCAAATTGTGCTTCTGTTATAGTAGGACAGATATTTTTAATGGCATCTGAAGAAATGAATATTTATAAGATACAAAAATAAAATAAATAAAAAATAAAATATGTGTAAGATATGGGGAAACAATATTTTGTATACAACTTACTCTTCATGCACATAATTAGTTTCAAATCTTTTAATTTAAAATTATTTTTAGCTCCTGTCCAAGAACACTTTGAAGCCAAATTATTTGTGAATAATTTTTGCAATATCCTCTTCATTGCATCTTTCTCATTTGTTCCACCAATCATAGTTAACATATTAACCTAAAATATTATTATTTATTGATCATATTCCTAACGCATTAAATATCAATTTAAAAACAAAGATAAAATTGTACATACCAGCTGTGATTGTGCTTCCTCAGATACTAATATAATTTTAATATTATTAATATTTGTAACCTTTGATATTTCTTTTTTCTTCCGTTGTGGTATCTAGAATAAAAATAGAATATAAATAAATATTGCACAATAAAAGTAATCTCTATTTCGTATATGCATTCTAACACATATATTGTAAACAAAAAAAGGTTATAAATTGAGATGTAATCGATTTTTAGGGTTAGGATCACTGATACAATTTTTGTAATTTTTTATTTACGGTATAAATAAGTGTTAGAAGATACATAACATATAAGAAATTTATTACATATAATACTTCTATAATAATTAAGTAATTTCTATATATATAATGTACAGATAAAATACATACTAAACTTGATGATTGACTCGAACTCTCACGTGTACTCATTTTGCACTATATATCACAAATTTTAGACGCGTACACAGAGAAAAGAACATATAAGAAGAAAATGTCAAAGATATAATAATAGTTTTTTATCACACGTAAATTACAAATGCACACCGCGAAACCACACTGCGAACTGCGAACGACACGCTGCCTCGAACACTCCGTACGTTGGGTCTGTTCTTTTCAGCTGCACTGTTGCACTAGTGCAATTAGTTAGAGTGAAAGAAAGACCCATTGTGCGAGCACATACATATTGAAATATACGCATGTGTGCATGTTCAAAATAATAGGCGCGTTTTCCGAAAAATGCTTTGACAGTATTATTAATAAGAATTTTAACATGAGGAGTAACTAAATATAATTTATTATAAACGTGTTGTATATGTAATTGAAAATATACATATATATGCAATAACCATTATACGTATTTTAAATAAAATTTTTACGAAATGTTAGTGTTTTTAAGTGTTACAATTGAAACATTTCATAATTATTTATATTGAGAACATTTCAAATATATTACAAATTATATGTATTTTAAATATTTCAAAATTATGTTTCGTAAATATTTATAAAATAATATAAAATAAATGTATCGAAATTAACAACCCAGACAGCACACATGTTCAAAAGACATCTAAAAGACGACTTAAAGACGTCTTAAACTCTTTTAGACGTCTTTAAGACATCTTTTGGCCTTTTTGTGCTGTCTGGGAAATCATAAAACGCAACTTTGAATTGTTTAAAAGATGTATTAACTGTAACATTGCTTTAGAAACATTTATAATATAAGCAATTGTGAAATATTTCAATAGTAATGTTTATGAAATATGTCTAAAACATACAAATAGAATGTATCACTTGGAATCTATATGAAACAATTTGAAACATTACATGTACGTTTCATGTCTAGTGGGTAAGATAAGCTGATCTTCTAATTCCAGTTCATCATCTTGTAGTAAACAAATATTATGTAGCACACAGCATGCAAATATATAATAAGGAGCAAACTTTATGTCATTCACTGCTAAGACATGTAGCAGACTTCTCCAGCGTCCCTTTAAATAACCAAATGCTCTTTCTATTACCATTCTTGTAGACGAATGGCAAAAATTATAATTTTTTTGATTCTTTGTGAGATGACCATTATCGGGATAAGGAACTAAAAGATGCTGATGTAATGCATGAGCAGCATCTCCAATTATATGGGTATCATTTGGAAATTTAGTTGGATCGTAAAGATGTTGTTGCACAGCTGATAATCGGTAAACTCGGGAGTCATGAACTGAACCCACATTTCCAACATAAATGTGTGTAAATCGCATCCTATGATCACAAACAGCCTAAACAAAAAAATACAAATTTTCATGTTGCTAATTTACACAAATTTAATGGTTCTATAATATTACATCATAATGTCTAATAAATATGATATATAATACTTTTGTAATTAAGTAAACTTAAATGTCCACGAAACAGTGATATGAACATAACACAAACGCGATTTAAATTTAAAGCCAAGCATAAGATAACATAAATAATTATTATAGATAAAATTATTAGGATTATTAGAACATTACCTGAAGATGGATCGAATGACGACCCTTTCGATTTATATATGCTTCAGAATTTTCTTTTGGTCCTGGAATATTTATATGTGTACCATCTATAGCCCCTATAACACCAGGAAAGTTACGTGCACGAGAAAAGCCATAAACAATATCTTCAATATTATTTTCATTAGGCCACATTATATATCTTTGTGAAAGTTCACATAATGCCTTAGCAACACGGCGTACAGCTGTTATTGCTGTACCTTTACTAACATTAAATCTTTGAAGTATTGATCTGAAAAAGAAAAAAATATTGTTACATATAGTAACATTTAATAAAGCAACAACTATGAAGATAATTTTATGCTCACCTATATGAATCTGGTGTTGCAAAACGCCATAAGCCTGTTAAAAGCTGCTTTTCTGGTAACACTATTTCATTTTCATTACCCATGCCATGAAGTCTTTCTCCAATTTCTTTCAAAATGTACTCAAATGTTGAATGTCGAATACTAGTAACATTCAATTTGAACATTAGCATTAACGTTGAATTTTACATAAACACATTTGTGTGAAAATTTAAGTATATCATATCATGTATATATCATATGATAACATATATACACTGTTAAATGTGAAAGGATTAAATTTAAATCAATTTCTTGAGTTAAATTTTTTTAACTGTTATGTGTGTCAAATTTATTATTTTAACACAAAATATGTAATTAAAAAATAACTACATATACCCTGTAGTTAAACTGCTTATTTTTAAAGAAAGCAGTTGGGTCGTTGAGTCCAGTGGTGCCAAATAGAGCGACGCGTTTACCGCTTTTCGTGTAAGCCATTCCTTCATTTGGCATCACTGTTCGACCAGTTCGAACAAGTTCTGGATGGTAACGGCTGCGTATGAGCGCCTATACTCTATCTAAGGAGAGAACGACCGAACGTAAACTCGTTTGCTTTGAACAAATCTGTCCACAATTGCAGATTGTCGTTTGCCAGTGACGGTAATATATATAGTATCCGAAGTTTACGCGCACATATACTGCATAGAGCGTGCTACGCAACAAATGTACATACGCATGACGCGTGCTACCGAAACCGTCAGTAGGTATACAAGGCGGGTTCTAACTCGGGGATCTCAGGGGGGTGAGGGGCGGGGGGAAGGGGTGGAGAGGGGTAATGACGTCACGCGGGGGGGGTAATGACGTCACGCGGGGGGAAGGGGGAGAGGGGTAATGACGTCACGCGGGGGGTAATGACGTCACGCGGGGGAGGGGAGAGGGGTAATGACGTCACGCGGGGGGTAATGACGTCACGCGGGGGGGGGTAATGACGTCGCGCGGGAGAGGGGTGATGACGTCACGCGGGGGAGAGGGGTAATGACGTCACGCGGGGGAGAGGGGTAATGACGTCACGCGGGGGAGAGGGGTAATGACGTCACGCGGGGGAGAGGGGTAATGACGTCACGCGGGGGGAGGGGATGACGTCACGCGGGGGGAGAGGGGATGACGTCACGCGGGGGAGAGGGGTGATGACGTCACGCGGGGAGAGAGGGGTAATGACGTCACGCGGGGACCTCCCGGTACCCCCCTCACCCCCTCACCCCCTTACCCTGTACAAGTAACATCTCTCGCGGTACCCCTCACCCCTCACCCCCTCACCCCAAATCGCAAGTAATATCATATTACATACCCGGTTATCGCAATGATAAGTAATGTTATCGCAACGATAAGAGTAATATTATATTATATTACCCGGTTATCGCAATGATAAGATAATTTTATCGCAATGATAAGAGTAATATTATATTACATACCCTAACGCGTATCAGCGCCGATGTTCGGCTGCTTCGCGCCTTTGTTTCAACGATAAGAAAGGACTAGATGAAATATATACCCGGTTATCGCAATGATAAGAGTAATATTATATTACATACCCGGTTATCGCAATGATAAATAATTTTATCGCAATGATAAGAGTAATATTATATTACATACCCTAACGCGTATCAGCGCCGATGTTCGGCTGCTTCGCGCCTTTGTTTCAACGATAAGAAAGGACTAGATGAAATATATACCCGGTTATCGCAATGATAAGAGTAATATTATATTATATTACCCGGTTATCGCAATGATAAATAATTTTATCGCAATGATAAGAGTAATATTATATTACATACCCTAACGCGTCGGGACATGTTTTCGCGAACAAAATAGCTCTCCCTATAAACAATATAAACAGCGGTATTTCTTTGAAGAGGATTAGATTTTGAGGCTGACTAACGCGTCGGGACATGTTTCTTCGTGGATATTGCATTACGGTGAGCGCCGACGTCCGGCTGCTGGAATTTATAAACAGATAACTAATACTACGATATCTTTTATCTTAGGGTTGCTAAGATTACCTTTTCTTTGGCGGTACCACCCCCATACGCGGAATTACGAGCGCCGATACTCGGCCGCTGGAATTTATAAACAGATATCTAATACTACGATAGATATTTCGAAGAATTATCTGAGGGATGGGAAGGGTTGGACGAAATATATATTGAGGACTGCTACCGTGTTGAACCATAGTACGAATTGAGAGCGCATAGATCGGTCGAAAAGAGCAGTTACTTGTTACAAGTGCTCCGTAGAAAACTGTGACGTAGTGTTTTAAAAGTGTGAAAAAAAGACAGGAAGAAATGGAAAACATCGAGCAGATTGAACGCGACCTGGTGGAGCAGTCCCGCCAAATTGCCACCTTGGGCGAGTATTTTGCATGGCTGCAGCGTTGCGAGGAATTTATCGAACAGCTCGAAGAACGCAGCCGTGTCAAGCATCCGCGACTCTCGATCGGAAGTAGACAGTCTCTGGTGGCTAAAACCGCGCGACTGGAAGGTGCAAAGACTCGATTGCAGAGACGGTTTATACCCAGCGGTGGTGATTACAGCGGCGACAATAACGCGGAAAGACTCGTTTGGCGAGAGATCGATACCGCGTTCGATAGCCGTATTCTGACCGGTGCTGTGATTAATACAAACTATATCGAACCTCGTCAATTTCTCGAGGATGCTAAAGACATAGTGCTCCAGCAAGTTCAAGATGTTATAAAAAGACACAACAGTGTAAAAGTGAATACAATATTCAACGGTGAATTTGTGTCGGGTGATAAGCGTGCGAATAAAAGTATCAATACGAGAAACTTTGAACTCTTTCGCACGTCCGATTTGCACGAGTGGTACGAGCGTCGCGTTATCGAGCCCACTCTAGCATCGTTGGAAGAATTTCAGGAACGCGATAGTGGTTGGGCATTGTCGCAAATACAGAATTTGACTGTTAATGTAAATAAATATAATTCTATGCGCGCGGGATGTTATATTAAATTGCCGCGAGAAATTACGGCGAAGAAAGCAGTGGTTAACGTGCAATCCAGAGACAATGCGTGTTTCGCGTGGGCAGTGGTGGCCGCACTATACCCCGCTGAAAGGAATGCGGAACGGGAATCATCGTACCCGCATTACGCGACAGTGTTAAATGTACAAAATATTGAGTTTCCGATGACGTTGAACCAACTAAAAAAATTTGAACTTGCAAACAATATCTCGATCAATGTGTACAGCATCGAGAAAGAGAACAGCATTGTGCCGATACGTCTTTCGGAACACAAGAAAGACAAACATGTGAACTTGTTGTACGTGGAAGACGGTAACAGCGTCGGACATTTCACGTGCATCAAAAATCTATCGCGACTTGTCAGTTCACAGTTGAGCAAACACAAGAATCAAAAATATATCTGTGATCGGTACGTATAATTTAAATAGTTTATGTAATTATAAAATATATAATGCATTGCCGAAATCTTTAATTTAAATATTCTTTTACAGATGCTTGCACTATTTTGGATCGGAGGACAAATTGCTGTCACATATGGTCGACTGCGGGGAGATGAACGACTGCGCTATCCGATTGCCGAGCGACAATGACAAGTGGCTCGAGTTCAACAACTACACGAGGAAAGAGCGGCTTCCATTTGTGATTTATGCCGATTTGGAATGTACGTTGACAAAGACTGAGGAAGAAAAAAATTATCAGCATCATAAGGTGTATAGTATAGCTTATTATATACACTGTTCGCACGATAACTCGTTATCCGTTTATAATTCTCGCCGCAGCACCGATTGTATCGCGTGGTTCGTCGAAGAACTGAAAAATTTAGCGTTACGTGTAAAGACTATTTTAACAACAAATGTCCCCATGGTAGATTTAACATCCGAAGAGTGGGAAAAATTTCATAGTGCAACGCATTGTCATATATGCGAAAAATTGTTTACACAAGAAGACGATACGCGTGTACGCGATCATTGTCATTTGACTGGGCGATATAGGGGTCCCGCGCACTCAAATTGCAATCTAAATTACAAAGAATCTTTTTACATTCCCATAGTCTTTCATAATTTATCCGGTTACGACGCGCATTTTATTATCAAGGATATAGCCACGGCGTTCGAAGGGGAAATCGAATTACTTCCGATAACCAAGGAAAAATATATTTCGTTTACGAAAAATGTTGACTGTAAGGAAGACGAAAGAAAATCACGGAAAAATCATGTAAAATTACGCTTCATCGATTCGTATAAATTTCTTACGGCAAGTCTCGACAAATTGGCATCTTATCTGGACAAAGATAAACTCAAAATTTTACACTCACAATTTCCAAATTTATCCGCAGAAAATTTCAGTTTTTTAACACGGAAAGGCGTCTTTCCGTACGAATATGTCGACTCTGTAGATAGGTTGCAAGATACATGTTTACCACCGCGCGAATCATTCTACAGTTCCTTGACCGGTGAAACTATATCCGAGAGCGATTACGCGCACGCCGAGAACATCTGGACGCGATTCTCCATTCGAACGCTAGGCGAATATAGCGATTTGTACCTGAAAATCGACGTCTTGTTATTAGCCGATATTTTTGAAAACTTTCGCGATAGTTGCATCAAAAGTTACGGACTCGACCCCGCGTATTACTATACTCTCCCCGGATACACGTGGGATGCCATGTTGAAGCATACAAAGATTACGTTCGAATTGCTTACCGACATCGACATGGTCATGTTTATCGAACGCGGTATACGCGGTGGTCTGAGCCAATGTTCCAACAGATACGCGCGTGCTAATAACAAGTACATGCAATCGTACGACTCATCGAAATCATCGTCGTACTTGATGTATTTTGACGTTAATAATTTATACGGATGGGCAATGTGTCAACCGTTGCCTTATGCCGATTTTCGATGGGTCGACGACGTGTCGAATTTTGACGTAGCATCGATCGCGTTAGATTCGCCTACGGGTTATATCCTCGAAGTCGATCTCGAGTACCCGCAACATCTTCACGATACGCACACTGACCTACCGTTTTGTCCGACACGCGACAAGCCGCCCGGCAAGCGGCAAGACAAACTTCTCGCAACGCTATACGATAAGAAGCGTTACGTCATACACTATCGTAATCTACAGCAGTGTACGCGACACGGCCTTCGCGTTACAAAAATACATCGCGTATTACAATTTACACAATCTCCGTGGCTTCGCAGTTATATCGAATTAAATACACAGTTTAGAACACTCGCGAAAAACGATTTTGAAAAAAATTTATATAAACTGATGAATAACGCGGTATTTGGCAAGACGATGGAAAATGTGCGTAATCGCGTCGATGTAAAATTATTAACAAAGTGGGACGGACGATACGGCGCAGAAGCGATGATCGCCAAACCAAATTTCCACAGTCGAAGCGTTTTTTCGGAAAATTTAATCGCCGTAGAATTGCACAAATTGGAAGTAAAATTTTATAAACCCATTTACGTCGGTATGTGTATACTCGACATTTCTAAAACGTGCTTGTACGAATTTCACCACGAGTACATGTCTCCCCTGTATCGCGACAAATGTAAGATCATGTACACCGACACGGATAGTCTAATATATCACGTCGAGTGCGTCGATGTGTACGAGAACATGAAGCGCGATATCGCTAGATTCGATACGAGCGATTATACCGCGGACAATGCGTACGGTATACCGCTCGTGAATAAAAAAGTGCCGGGCTTGATGAAGGATGAAAATAACGGTGCGATAATGACCGAATTCGTCGGGCTTAGAGCAAAAATGTACGCTTTGCGAGTGGACGGGAAAAAGGATACAAAAAAGGCAAAAGGCGTCAAGAGCAACGTCGTCGCGAGAACGATAACATTCGACGATTACACGCGGTGTTTGCACGATCAGATCGAAATGACGCGACAACAGTCCTGTATAAGATCAAAATTGCACGAAGTATATACCGTCCGCGAGACGAAAATTGCTCTGAGCCCGTACGATGACAAGCGGTATATCGTACCCGAAACCACCGATACTCTACCGTGGGGACATTATAGGATAACTTTATAAAATATAAAATTATTTAACCGTGTACATTTTTGTATCATAGCGCATGCGAGAGAGAGAGAGAGAGAGAGAAAGAGAGAGAGAGAGAGATTACTATACGTATTATATCTAAGTGTGAGAGAGAGAAAGAGATAGCGTGAAAGAACAATGACACATGCCGAAGATATCGCGAGACTTATGATTAACGCGCGAGAGAGAGAGAGAGACGCAACGAAGATATCGCGAGACTTACAACTAGCGCGCGCGAGAGAGAGAGATGTCAAAGGATGGGAGCGCAACGAAAGGTGTATAAATAAATGTGTTTTTCTACAAGTAAAAAATATAAATTTATTCTAAATGTGTATATGTTAATACATATATTTGTGTGTGTGTGTGTGTGTGTGTGTGTGTGTGTGTGTGTGTGTGTGTGTATTATACTATTAGAAGAAATATTATTTTTGTATATGTATTTCATATTTCATATATTGTATTATATACGATTATTGTGGAAAGGATGCATTAATAAAGATTTTTGTATTTTATATATTTCATGTATATTTTTTATATGTTGTACATATTTTTTCTTGAAAATGAAAAATAAACACTGTATGATTAATTAAATCACATTGTCCTTATGTATCCAAGAATTGTGCGAATTGTCAAATCCCAGCCATTTCACGTAAACCTCGTCACCCCTCCTGCGCAGTACTTTCTCCACGAGATATACGTCCGGATAATTCGCGCGATGCAACTCGTGCTCGTAGAACGCTCCGGCGATAGATGTTTTGCGATAGTCCTCGAGTAAATAGCTTACGGGATTAGTATGCTGCACTTTAACGATCTTAAACACCTCGGTTGTCCAATTTGGCGTGTAACCCTTCTCGAAAATTGTCTTGTACTTGCTAACGCGTACCGAGTCACCTACTTTGAATTTCGCCGGACCCGCGATATTTACGCGGTTGTACACCGTAGTCAAGAGTCTTTCAGCGATCGCGGGGGTAACGTCGACGGGTCGCATACCGATCGTTCGATGCTTGCGCGCGTTGTAATCCGATACGAGTCGCGGCAACGCGTGGATCCACTTGTAAGATCCGTTCAGCGTAAACATCTTCCACATGTCGTTTTTCAGCGTGCGATTGAATCGCTCAACGATCGATGCCTTCAATACCGAATGCGTAGAATAGTGATTAATGTTATGTTTTCGCACGAGCCGTTGCACGTCGGCGTTATAAAATTCCTTCCCTTTGTCGGTCTGTATGTTTTTCGGACACCTCTTGTTATCTCGAATTATCTCAGCGATAGCGTCAGCTGTCTCGCTTCCGCTTTTACTCTTGAGTGGCACAGCCCACGCGTGCTTGCTCAACGCATCGATGACTGTGAGTATGTAGTGGTAACCTCTGTTGAAACGAGAATACGGACGCATCTCGACGATGTCGGCTTGCCACAGGTCATCGTATCCCCGCACTATGACGTGTCTTCGGGGAAAATTTTTTCTCGCCGGTGCGTGCAGTTCGTTCACCAACTGCCGTTTCTCTAAACTATGTTGTTTCTTCGCTTCCTCGGTTATTCCCGATCGCCGATCCATCGTTGACGTTCGATAGTCGTTCGATAGACGTTCGTTGGCGTTCGATAGACGTTCGATAGACGTTCTTTGGCGTTCGATAGACGTTCGATAGACGTTCTTTGGCGTTCGATAGACGTTCGATAGACGTTCCTGGCACGTTCGTTGGCGTTCGATAGACGTTCCTCACACGTTCGATAGTCGTTCACTGCCGTCCTTCACCCGTTTGTTGCCGTCCTTGACCCTGTTGGTAGTCGCTTCTAAGTAGTCCGTAGCCTCGTTCACAATCGTTTCTGACCCGTTCGTAGCCTCGTTGACAATCGTTTCTGACCCGTTCGTAGCCGTTCCGGAGTTGTATGCCGCCTCGTATGTAGCCGTTCCTGACGTGTTCATAGCCTTGTTCGCAGCCGTCCTTGAGGTGCGCGTAGCCTCGTTCGCAACTGTTCTTGAATTGTTCGTAGCCTCGTTCGCAGCCGTTTCCTCTTCGATCACTGCCACTCATTGTAGTTTGATAGCCGTTCGATAACCGTTTGTTGACTGCGTTCGATAACCCTTCGTAGATGTTCGATAAGCCTTTGTAGATGCTCAATAATTGTACAATAGCCGCTCCTAAGCCGTTCACTACAGCCGCTCATTACAGGTTGATAGCCGTTTCTGAATTAGTGTTAATCGCACGCCGAAGCTCGTTTATCGCAGTCTGCAAAGCTCGCACGTCCTTCTCGAACGCAGTCAGCTTCTCGTCTGATTCTTTCTGTTGATTCTTCAACGTTTTAACGCATTCTTCCACGTACAGTTTGTTGACTGCATCGGTATCGGCCTCAGGTTGCGCTACACGGCGAATTTTGCGCGACCTCGCGTCATAGTCCGTAGCGACGCGACACAGAGCGTTTTGACGCAAGTAACTCGTCACCACTTTACCCCAACGATCGCTTGTGTCGATCGCATCATTTCTCCGTTCGAATAATCCAAATTTGTTGATAGGCATTTTTTTTTTCGATGCGAGTGACATCGATCGACTGATAAGTTTCGTCGAGACACCGTTTAATTTATAATAAGGCCGGCTTCGCGAAGTTCCTCTAGGATCGACAGGATCTCGTTGTCGTGAGCGTTGTGGCCAGCTCGGTGCGAAGCGTCGAGCAATCGTAGCCGATCCACTAGCTCGTTGGGGTCGTCCCAGTGCACGTAATCGATCTTATTGTCGGTTAGCGTCATCGCGCGAGGCATGAATACTCCCGTTCCGGATTTATTTTTTTCGATTCGATCGACATCAACGGTGCGATAATTTGTTTATACTTGTATCCCTTGTTGCTATTTAATCGAGCTTGCGCATTATATTTGCGTTTATGCGCACTCGTCGCCATTAATATGCTCTTATATTTTTGCATATCGTCCTCAGTGTATACGACGTCATCGGGAATTCTCTTGAAGATCAACTCGTATAATCCAGGTGTACCGATATACCTCACTTTGTCAATGATTATAGAGTCATCTCTATCAATGTCGAATCGTTTGTTACCGAGACGCATTTCATTCTCGTCGAAATAGACACCGTACACGTGATCGATCTGGTTTTTTTCGTCGCCACTAAGCAGAGCGCTCATGTACTTTTGTCCCAATGGTCCCAAGTGCTCTCGTAACACTTCTTGACCTTCCGACGTTTGTAACCTGTTTCGAACGGATGTTTCGAGCGGGTTGCCCGTGGTTTCGAAAACATTTTCGATTGCGAGTGATTCAGGGTTGATCGTAGGTTGTACGATTCTCGTTGTCGCTGACGGTGTAGAGGTTATCGGTGGTTCATCCAGTAAAGCATCCGATAGATCGGATGCACGCGGTGTCGATAACAAACGATTCGCCTTCAATCGTTTCCTCTTTTTCGGTGTTGCATCCACCACCTCCTCCTCCTCCTCCTCCTCTTCCTTCTTGTACCGCTTGATGGGTAACGTTTTAATCTTCGCGTCAGCGTTACTCTCCGGCTCTTTTTTCACCGCGATTGAGCTAGAGTTGCCGGCGATCTTTTGCAGTGGCTCGATAATGGGCCCAAAATGGGTCTTGACCGCGATATCGTCGTCGATCTTACCGGTCTTCAAAGCGCGATGTTTCTTGCGGATCGATTCGCTCGTTTTCTCAATCTGCTTCGCAAGCTTTTCACGCTCGCGAATATTATCGCTTCCAGCCATGTCGACGGAGTGTCTCGAGCGTTTCACCCCTCTCGACGGAATGTCAGCAGCGACTAATCGTTTCGCGGTATCGCGAACGCGTTAAATCCTTTTCTGTATCGCCCGTTCGTAAGCGAGCTGTCCTTATCTATCACTAGGAATCCATACTTTTGCTGCCAACAAGTACGACATAATTCATTGAAATCCTCGTACGACATGTCGGTATTCACGTGATCGTTGTACACGTGTTTCAAGTTGGTACCGTCCTGTTTAAACAAGATCAGCAGGTTCGCGTTGTCGCGTATAAGATGTTTTGGTATTCTCGCGTACGTCTGACAGAGATAGAAGCAGTCGACGTTCGAGTGACGACCCATCGCAAAGTACTCTCTTATCGTATCTTGCTTGTCGCACGCCACATCATCGAAGACGAAAATCGAGTTTGGACGTGCCTCGCTCGGTGGAATGACGTCACTGTTATTCGAGAACGTAAAGTAGCCGATTTCGTCGATCGGCGTCAACAAATTCTCCAGATATCGATATTTAGGCTGTTGCAGCGACTTCGAGTACACGTACACGTTCTCGAAACGTACACCGTGCGGACTTTCCAGTAGACTTATCAGAACGTTGGTTTTACCGCAATTCGAGGGGCCGCAAACGATCGCGCGTATAGTAGTCGGTAGCATCGTACCGTGTCTGCGCATCTCCGCGTTGTCTCCCATTGATCGTAATCTATCATCGCAATTCGTCACGCGTATCGTCAAAGGTTGTCGTACGAACCGCATGTTTCCTCTTTCGAATCAATTTTGCGAATGATCGCGAGGGGGGAGACCTATTTATAGAGGTGTCTCGACGCGAAACCGCTCAGTATCAAAAATGTTTCTCCTTCTGTCGGATGAAAGAGACATTTTCCGGCTTACCGCCGAACAACTGCAGTACATCCCAAAGATTGTTTTACTGCAAAAGTTTGGTGATTACGTGGAACGATTGTGGGACAAGCTTCCAGAACATATAAAGGCTGATTCGGAGGTTCAACAATATCGTTCGTGCATGCAACATTACAATCAGCCGTGGCAGCGAACGCACATCGACGGTCCGCCACCGTTAATAAAAGATTGCTACGTATGTCAGCGAGAATTGTGAGAGGCAGCGGTCTCTTAAATCGTGCGATAAACGCGCTTCCGATCGAATTCCATATTCCCGGCTATCAGTTTTGCGGTCCAGGCACGCGGTTGCAGAAGCGATTAGCCAGAGGCGATCGAGGTATCAATCCATTGGACGCGGCGTGTCGTGAACACGATATAGCATACTCTCGGAGCAACGATCTCACCGAGAGACACGCGGCGGATAGGATACTCGCCGAGAAAGCGCGAAATCGCATCGGTGCGGGAGATTCGACTCTCCGTGAGAGAGCCGCCGCCACAGCTGTCTGGGCAGCGATGAAAGCCAAGACGAAGCTCGGTATGGGTATGAAGAGGAGGAGGACAAAGACGAAGACGAAGACGAAGAAAAAAACGGCGAAGAAACGAATACTTCCGGTAGCGAAACGCGGCGGCGTGTTGCCGATTCTACCAATGTTGGGTGCGCTCGGATCCTTGATCGGTGGAGCGGCGGGTGTAGCGAAGGCGGTGAACGACGGAAAAGCCGCGCAACGTCACTTGCAAGAGATGCTACGTCACAATCGCGCCATGGAAGGTCGCGGATTATATCTCGCTCCTTACAAATACGGACGAGGAGTGTCAACGAGAAGAAAAAAAAAAACGTCAAAGAGACGCTAAAAATGCCGCAGGGTGCAACTACCAACGTACAATTGCTACAACTGGCAAGACGTGTGCGAATTCCATATTTTAGAGGTGTTTTCATGCGCGACTCTTTACCGATCGGTGGTATATATCGAAACGAGAGCGGTATCGTAAATTTGGATAGCGTCGAAGGACCGGGTACTCATTGGGTAGCGTACGCAAAGAGGGGAGATCGTGTCGTATATTTCGACAGTTTCGGCAATCTTCGACCACCGAATGAATTGGTGCGATATTTCGGACGAAACGTAACGAAGATACAGTACAATCACACATCTGTTCAAACTTACGATCAGAGCATCTGCGGACAGTTGTGCTTGCAGTTTCTTCGAACGGTCGATGCGTGTGAATTTAAAGACTGATATTGCGCTATTTAATTCAGTATTCGTTAAACAGTTTCGCCGACATGTCTATGACATTCACGTTGACTGGGAAGAGTAGCGTTCTCGCGGCAAACTTCTTTCCCGCCGTAGATTTGGGCGACGATGCATACGAGCTCGGTCTAACGGATTTTGAGACTTATCACACGATACCGAATGTGAATTCTTCGAATAATAAATTTTACTTTGGCAAAGACGACGCGGAAATTACGATTCCCGAGGGATCCTACGAGTTGCGAGATATACATGCATTTTTGAAACATGCAATTTCACGGAAACATCGCGATAAGAAACACATTGACGACGGTGACTATGAAGATGGAGAATATCCGATAGTGCTCCGCGCTAATTACAATACGATGAGGAGCGAGATCAAATGCGCATACAGAATAAACTTTAGCAAGCCCGACAACATTGGATCGTTGCTAGGATTCTCGAATCGTATTCTCGAGCCGCGAAAATGGTACAAATCGAACATGCCGATTAACATTATCAACGTGAATATTATCCGCGTAGAGTGTAACGTGACCGCGGGCGCGTACAACAACGGCAAACTCGTTCATACGATACATGAATTTTCACCGAGGGTACCGCCGGGATATAAGATATCGGAAACGCCGGCGCAGATCATTTACCTGCCGATCATCGCGCGGAGCATTACGGATTTAACGTTACGCGTTGTCGACCAGAACGGACGATTACTCGATTTTCGAGGAGAAGAGATCACCGTAAGATTACACGTACGACGACTACGGCGATAATATACGTATGCGACGTATGAGATGCTCGTGTTGAACGGATCGAAAGACGTGAGAGATAACGCAATCTTTACGAGGCCAGCTACAACAACAACAACAACGTCGACGTTCGCTAATATCCAATCATCCAAGAAAAAGAAACTCAGCGCATCGAACGTTGCGTTTTTACAATCTTTGGGATTCGCGGTGCGAAACAGCTGAACGATGACCGACATCCTCAACATCGGTGACGCGCCAATCTTCGACGATCGTATCGTCAAGATCGAGACTCACACGTACAACCCGTTCGCCAATACAACGTTTGGATACAGTGACGAGATAAGAATACCCATACAACAACAGGATCTGTATACGTTGCCGTATGAGAGTTTCCTATACATCGAGGGAGAACTAACGAAAAACAGACCACCAGCTGACGGAGGAGGAGCTGATGTGACGCTGGGAAATAATTGCGTCGCATTCATGTTCGATGAGATTCGATACGAACTCGATGGCGTTGAGATTGATCGCAATAGAAACGTAGGAATAACTACTACGCTCAAAAACTATGTAACGGTATCATCCGATAGAAGCGTTATTATGAGGAACGCCGGCTGGGATGCGTCGACCAATGCGAATGGACACTTCAATTTTTGCGTACCGCTCTACATGTTATTGGGCTTTTGCGAGGATTACAAACGCGTGGTGATTAACGCTCGTCACGAATTGATCTTAATACGATCGCGCAACGACAACAATTGTCTGCTTGGAGATTCGACGCTGGAGCCTGCGATCAACATATTCAAGATACAATGGCGAATGCCACACGTGCTGTTGAGCGAGATCGAAAAACTGTCGATGCTGCGTGCTCTGGAAAGCGGACGATATCTCAGCATGGGTTTTCGCTCGTGGGATCTGTACGAGTATCCGCTATTGCAGCGTACAACCAAACATTCGTGGGCCATTAAGACCGCGACTCAGCTGGAGAAACCACGCTACGTTGTCTTCGCTCTGCAAACAGGTCGGAAGAATGTTATGTCTGAGGATACGAGTCGATTCGACGACTGCAAAATGATCAACGTGAAACTCTATCTGAACTCGGAATGTTATCCGTACGACGATATGAACCTGGATTTCGATAAAAACAGATGGTCCATTCTGTACGACACGTACACGCGCTTCTGCAAGAATTATTACGGATACGAGTATCTCGAGCCGAATCTCACCGTCTCGATGTTTCTACGTAACGGTCCGTTCGTGATTATCGATTGTTCTCGACAAAACGAATCGGTCAAGAGCGCAACCGTGGACGTGAGATTGGAATTCGAGTGTAAGGAGAACGTGCCGACGAATACCACTGCGTACTGTCTCATCATACACGATCGCGTGATCCAGTACAATCCGTTGACCAACGTTGTACGCAAAATCACCTAAGTGTTCGCGACACAAGAGAGAGAGAGAGAGAGAGGGGAAGAGGAGCAGGATATATAAATCAAAGTGTTGCGAGGCGTTGGTTTTAGAGTGTCGTCATTCCTCGCGACGAGAGAGAGAGAGATCTCGTCATGTCCGTACCAACGTTTGTGGATCTGCAAGGATTTATTGTCGGGAGAAATTTTGTCGTGAAGGAAGCTGCGGTTCTGAGAAAGGGATATGTTCTCTCGCATTACGTTTTCGCAAGTCCCGTACCGTGGAGAGTGCTTACAAAATCTGAGCGATGTCAAGTCTCATGGCTGATTAGAAATCATCACGGATTACAATGGGAAGACGGAAACGTTCCGTATGGCTTGGCTCAGCGTGTACTTACAACAGCTGTCGTTGGTACGATACACGAAGAAGAAGAAGAAGAAGAAGAAGAATCGTCTGTCGTGTACGTTAAAGGACTTGAAAAGCGAGAATGGCTGACCGATATACTAGACGATGCGGGAAACGGCTATATCATTGAAACCTTGGATGCAGATTACGAAGATATTGATTCTCTAAATAAATTAGATATTACAAATAGTATGCGATGTGGAAAACATGTTAAGAATTGCGCATTACAAAATGTATTCAAAATATTTAACTGGTGGTCGCAACGCCAGAAAGAATTGCAAGAAAAATAAACTATGTAAACATTAATATGTGTTATCTCTTATTTCCCCACCCTAATCCTTCATTGCGTTTCTAAGAATTCTTTTGTCCGAGCGCCGCCTCCCCCTTCTCCTAAATTTCAGAGTGTTAGAAGCATTGATCCCCCCCCTTACCCCCCACCACATTATACTTTTGGAAGATGAGCGTCACGTATACTCGGTTAATTCCTGTACGATCAGTGTCGCGTTAACCGTTCACTTGGTGGTTCACTTTTCATAACCCCCCAGAAAAATGTACTACGTTGAAAGAAGCAGCAGCAGCAGCGGCGGCGGCGGCGGCGGCGGCATCGGAAGACGGGTGAATAATTACGTGCCGAGTCGTGATAACGCTCCATCGTTTGAGAAGAAATGTGACGAGTAAGTTTCGTTTAACTTCTTTCTATTTTTCTATTTTTACGCGAATTGTATTATTATTATTACTATTATTTAATTTTAATTTTTCCCATAGCATTTCATTGGAGCGTCGCGCGGTTCGTATACTAGGTAGACGATACGCATTGACAGCTACGGAATTCAAATTCCTCGAAATTGGTATCAACGTGGGTCCGCCGAGTTACGTGGTGATTGTCATAGGAGATCATCGGGGAAAGGAACTGATATTATCTCTCGAAACGTGGAAGGGACTCTACGAGCAACGTCATAATATTCTAAATCTCCTTCGGAACGGCTCTCAAGACATCTACAATTTTATAAGTGTTGGACCGCTAACAGTGCGAGTTCATACGATTAACGACGCTAAACTCATAAGTCTCGAATCTTCAGATGTACGCATGATGATGATCGAATCGACGTTACACCGTATGTTCGATCTCGATGGTTGCATAGATGTAACTTTTACTCGATTGGTTAGAGTGACCGAGACAGTTGATGTCAAATTTACGCAATTTTCCAATATCGCGTCCACTGTAACGGATCCGAAAGAAGTATCGAATGTAATACGCGCGAGTGACGCTTTCAATAAGCATCAACTCGTCGATTGCGAGCTGGCTACTTTAGCTTTTAATTCTTAATATGTAAGACAAAAATTATATTTGTATACTAAATATAAGCAGAATAAATAGTTATAAGTCTATGTCATGGTGTACTTTCTTTGCGTTTGGCGCGCTCTCCCGTCCCAGCTTTCATGCATAACTCTTTGCGAGAGATTTATCATGAGAGAGCAATCACTATGAAAAAAAGAGACAGCGCGAAGGAGTGATACGGCGCACGCGAGAGAAGAGATAGCGCGGCACGGCGAGAGATACGGCGCACGCGGCGAGAGATACGGCGCAATAATATTATTTTTGATAATTTATTATAATTTTTTCTGTTTAATAGTTTTTTTATAGTTTAGTAATGAATGGAGCAAAGGAAAGAGAAAGAGAGGAATTTTGAAAATAAATAAGATTTTTTTATATTAATACTTTTTTAATAAAAATAAAATGTGTATTATACAATGTGTGTGTGTGTGTGTGTGTGTGTGTGTGTGTGTGTGTGTGTGTAAATGATAATGTAAGAAAAATTTAAAATATAAAAATATAAATGAATAGGAGGGCAACGACGATGTGGTGGTGTTGATGAGAGGCGATGGTGGGGCGGCTGGGTGGTGGAAGATAGGTGACGGCGCTGTGTGATGGTCTGTGACTCCTTCTGCACATAAAAAATTTATTAATTATTTTATTAATTTGAAAATAAATACCTACAAATGCGACCTACCTCCATACCTTAATGATCAGCATCCGTATCAGAATCAGAATCAAGAATCAGAATCAGAATCATAACCGATGGTATATTCTAGATATAGCAACCAATGGATATGTTGATGGATTCCTTGCATCCTTGTAGAACACGCTTGTCGATTCCCGCCTGGCAAACAGCAATCTTTACAAATGGCTGCCTCTAGTCTATTCTTCTCAGTAATCTGTATATAAGATTCTAGATTGCAGGTCGCAGTTGGAGAATTTCCTACACCAAGTTCGCGATTTCTTAAATATTGCAACACCGAAGACATGTTCATTGATTTTTTTTTAGTTGCCATTTTTACAACACTTGCTGAATTTTCACATTTATAAATGTTCACTGTGCCAGCACAATCTTTGAAAAGTTTATTGAAGGCAAATAGGACACAGACCGCATGAAACTATTTGAGACACTGAGGCTTTGCATTCACAGCATCTTTCTCCTAATAGGAAAACGTATCGTTGAGTCTTATGTTTACGCACAGCACGAGCACGTGAAAACAATTCTGCTACTTGTAGAAAACACGCTGTGCAAAATTTTTCACTGTTAAGTGTTTCACTGTTAAGTGTTTCATAATAAAAGGAGATGCAGCACATTTTTTGAATTAAGTCGATATCGCGAATGTCAGCTCGTTTTAACGCTCGCACCTGTATCTCACATAGTTCCTCACTTAGTTCCTCACTGCACTCGCTATCGTAGCCAAAGTCTTCCAAATGTCCTATCTCATCATCAGATGAGTCTTCAACATCCACAACCTCCACATTTTCAACATTTATTTCCATATTTTCATCATCAGATGAGTCTTCAACATCCACAACCTCCACATTTTCAACATCTATTTCCATATTTTCATCATCAGATGAGTCTTCAACATCCACAACCTCCACATTTTCATCACTATCTTCGACGATTATAACCTCTTCTTCTTCTTCTTCCATATTCATTTTATGCACTCTACTCTTACGTTCACTGCACGAAAGCTGAAGACTTTTTGACGTGGAGACTGAGACCCTCTCCATAAGTTTCAGCCCCCATTCCTCTCAAAACTTCCATGAAGTAATATCATAGTAATGAAATCAGGCACTATCTATTTTATATTGTTTATAAATTCCAGCAGCCGGACATCGGCGCTCACCGTAATGCAATATCCACGAAGAAACATGTCCCGACGCGTTAGTCAGCCTCAAATTCTAATCCTCTTCAAAGAAATACCGCTGTTTATATTGTTTATAGGGAGAGCTATTTTGTTCGCGAAAACATGTCCCGACGCGTTAGGGTATGTAATATAATATTACTCTTATCATTGCGATAAAATTATTTATCATTGCGATAACCGGGTAATATAATATAATATTACTCTTATCATTGCGATAACCGGGTATATATTTCATCTAGTCCTTTCTTATCGTTGAAACAAAGGCGCGAAGCAGCCGAACATCGGCGCTGATACGCGTTAGGGTATGTAATATAATATTACTCTTATCATTGCGATAAAATTATTTATCATTGCGATAACCGGGTATGTAATATAATATTACTCTTATCATTGCGATAACCGGGTATATATTTCATCTAGTCCTTTCTTATCGTTGAAACAAAGGCGCGAAGCAGCCGAACATCGGCCTGATACCTAGGGTAATATAATATAATATTACTCTTATCGTTGCGATAACATTACTTATCATTGCGATAACCGGGTAATATAATATAATATTACTCTTATCGTTGCGATAACATTACTTATCATTGCGATAACCGGGTATGTAATATGATATTACTTGCGATTTGGGGTGAGGGGGTGAGGGGTGAGGGGTACCGCGAGAGATGTTACTTGTACAGGGTAAGGGGGTGAGGGGGTGAGGGGGGTACCGGGAGGTCCCCGCGTGACGTCATTACCCCTCTCTCCCCGCGTGACGTCATCACCCCTCTTTTCCCGTGACGTCATCCCCTCTCCCCCCGCGTGACGTCATTACCCCCCCCCCCGCGTGACGTCATTACCCCTCTCCCCCTTCCCCCGCGTGACGTCATTACCCCCCCGCGTGACGTCATTACCCCTCTCCACCCCTTCACCCCGCCCCTCACCCCCCCTGAGATCCCCGAGTTAGAACCCGCCTTGTATACCTACTACCGTCCGCTTTCTGACATCGGACTGACAGTAATAATTTCTGTGAATAGGATTTAAAAATAGAAGAAAGCTTCTTTCCTTCAGAGTAAGTAACAGATACTTTTTTGCAAGATAAAAACAATGTTAATTATCGCGTGATAGGTTACGGCAGCATTCCGTTAGCAGCATGCATTATGTTCAGAAAATCTAAAGTTTATGTTATATTATATATATTATATAACTCTGCTTATTATTTAAGTTAGATGTGCGACCGGTTTGCACATTTCGATTGATTTTTGCTTCACTCTAAGCTTCTTACGTTTCCACGAACAGCCTATAAAGTGCCAAAAAATATTATATATATTAATGTAAATATATAAATCAATATAGTCAATACAGTGAATACAGTCAATATATAAATATTAATAAATGAATATATTAATAAATATAATTAAGTAAAATATTAATAAATAAACATTAATATATTAATTGTTATATTCGTTTATAGCAGTATATCTTAATTTTTAAACATTTACATTCGTCATTTTTGTTCTTTGTTTGCTCAATAAATATTCAGTTCAATTACATATATCTTTTTTTCTTTTCATTTAGATTATTTCATAGATAATGGCTGAAGCTAACAGAGATTTTGTAGTTAAAAAACTCCAAGAATGGGGATTTGGAGATTTTATAGATAATTTCCATCGTAAGTATCAAAATATGTTGAGTAGTTTCGGTGTTTTGAGCATTGCTAAATTTTGTTATACTATTGTCATAGCTTATTTAAAATATTTCTGTTGAGAATTTTTTTATTGTAAGCATTCCTAAAGTTTGACTGATACTTCATAGATTTTGCTATGTTTTTAGTACAATATTATAAATTATAATAAAGTGTTTTAGTTATGATATTTTAAGTTAATTTTTGAAACAGGGGAACAAATTGATCAAGAATCATTTAAATTATTAGATATGGATACAATAAAAATTCTAATTCCACCAGCTGGTCCACGATTAAAGTTTGCAAAGCTATTAGCTGAATACAAGTCGTCATTAGAGGAAGTGTTATTTGAGATGACAATACCTATTGTTTCTGATGCTATCAATAACAATATAACAAAAATACCTGCCATATCAAAATCAAATTCATCTAGTTCATTTGCATCTGATGATTTTGTTGCTTCTTCTGCACAGGCATCTTTTGATTCAGTTGACTTTGATCTGAGACAAATATTACAAAAAAAGTATCCAGACATTTTATCTCTGTTAAAAGAAAAGAAACAGATTGGTTGGTGTGATAAGCAACGAATTAATCGATTATTTGTTTCGGCACTCACTGATAAATATGGGCCTTTTCCAAGTGCAGCACGAAAGGCCAATTTGGCACAGTTAATCGTACAAGAATTTCCATCTTTGAAAGGTCACGAAGGAAAAGGCTACGTAAGAATCAATATGAACTTATGGATTTTCAATTTATTGTAGTTACTGAATTAACATTTAAAATATTAAAATATTTAAAATATATATATATATATATATATATATATTACAATATCTAAAATATTGAGATATTTGTATAGGAACAGCGGTTCTGTGAAGGCCAAAACGGAAGTGCATCGTCTGGACTTATTGAAGCTCGAATAAGAAACTGGAGGAAACGTCTTAGTCCCGGGGATAAAGCAGCATTTGGAATTCGCAAGAAGAAAGTAACTGATAACGAAGAAACAACAACAAAAAATGATATCAGCCAAGAAGTTTTACAAATGCAACAGTGGTTGAAAGAAAACTCTACACCAAAATCTATTGTTATTAAACGTATGCATGATACTGCAGCTGCGAGAGATATTTTTATTTTTCACGAAAAACATACTCTTACGGAAATTCTTGACGCATGGCCTCGTTTATTAGATGCAGAAATTGTAAATATACACATAATTATTTCTATTATATTGTTCTATTATATTGTTAAAATATAATGTTATATAAAGAGAGAGAGAGAGAGAGAGAGAGAGAGAGAGAGAGAGAGAGAGAGAGAGAGAGAGAGAGAGTAAAAAATATATTAAGAGCAAGAGATACTTAAGTTTTATCTTTTGATCTTATTTATTTTATAGATAGACATAGAATTTGTACGACGATATTCACAACAACAAGGAGATGCTCTCTGTAACGAGTTTGGATTGCTTTCAGAAAAAATAATATTTCAAGCTAAAAACTGTGGTCGCACAGCAGCTGAAAAATTTGCACAAGAATTAAGTGCACAAGGTTAATAAAATACATTTTATTTCCTTGGATTTTAAAATAATTTTGGTTTTAATATAATTTTTAAAAATAGATTTTGACCAAACCGTAACTGCATTACGACTGCTGCCATTTCTTCTTCCTCAAACGACGTTTTTAATGAAAGAACAGGGTAAAAAAGAAACAGTCAGAATCAAACCAACTCCACAGGTTTCTAAGTTGCATTTCATCGATGTTGTTCCTGTGAGTTGTAATTGAACTTAGGTTTTTGACAATTATTTTATATAATTTATTTAATCAAAAACTATATTGGCATCTTAATTATTCTTCTCAGATATTATAGTATACAGCTAATATTTTTGACAACGTAACTGGCAATAAAGTCTTATTATTAGCAAATATTGCTTACATGCGTTAATTTTGATTAGTATTTATTTAATATTTATTTAATATTTTTTTCAGGAAGGAACAAATTTAGATTACTATCTTGCTAATGATCGTTTAAGACCAGATAAACGTCGAAAACAACCGTTTATTCTGCTCATTGGAGAAGAATCTCGATCAACGCAAGTATTTGTTATTGTTGAGAATCATGCCATTAATGCACCGACTGTTTTGAAAGGCGTGGACTTGTGTTTTAAAATACATTTTATTTGTGATATAGATTATTCTGAATTTTGCAAGAATGTGTGGTATCTTTTAGATATTGTATTTTATAAAACTGCTACTCTTACTAATAAACATATTCCAGCTTCTGTACGAGAATTGAAAACACAACTATTTTATCACGTCTCGGAATAGTCATGAAATGTCCAAAGTGTAAAAAAATATTTTATGAAAGCGAAGTCTTACGTAGACATATTCGTATGTTTCATGGCATTAGAGATGGTGAAGTTATTGTGTGCACTGAAAATAATTGTTTTCAGATCTTTACTAAAGTTTTTAATTTTATTCGACATTGTAAAATCTGTCATAATATTAGCAATGTACATAAAGATAGTTTACTGACTAATAATTTACGAACAGAAACTGCATGTGTAGAAGAATGTGTTGATTCTGTAGATTCTTCTATACATTCAGTTCAATCTTATGATAATGACAATGTAGAGAATAGCATAGAGCAGTAGAGAATAGCATTAAAAGAGTTACAAATATAGCTGCTCAGCACTGCATAGATTTATTGGCACAACCAAATATCACAGTTACTACTGCAGTAAGCAATATTGAAAAGACATCAGACCTTATGTCACATTGCATTCTTTATTTAAAACAAAGAATGAAAGATGCATTTCTAGGAAATATTCTTGCAGAGGAACACAATAATCTATTACAAGAATTTGATATATTATCAAAAGTTTTAGAACCTTATTCTACTGTATCAAAGTTAGAGAATGTGGCAAAAAATTGGTCAACTTATGTGGCATCAATAGAAGTTGAATTAGGACTACGTTATGAAAACAGATATAAATTAGGTATTAATCATATAATACCAGTGAAAGAAACATTTCAACAAATTCCATTAAAGAAATTGCTCATAAAATTTTTTACTTGTAATGGCGTTCTAAAGACTGTAATGCAATATAAACAAAGAGCCAAAGGTGAAATTAATGAAATGATTAACATACAACAAGGTGCTTATTACAGAAATCACGAGATTTTGTCAACTGATGATAATGTAATAGCTTTAGAGTTTTATATAGATGATGTCGAAATTACAAACCCTTTAAATTCAAAAGCTGGAATTCATAAAATTGGCCTTATTTACTTCACGATAAAGGATTTGCCTCTTACACATATGTCTTCTCTTGATAATATTTTTCTTTGTAATATACACTATGTCGTTGATGTTAAAAAATACGGCTATAACCAAATTTTGCAGCCTCTTATTAGACAATTAGAAGAGTTAAAAAGAGATGGTATAACAGTCTATGAAAATGGCATTAAACATAATCTGAAATTTATTTTATGGCAATTTACTGGAGATAATATAGGAGTTCAAAAACTGTTTGGTTTGGTGGAAGGTTTCAATAGCAATTATTATTGCAGATTTTGTACTTTGCACAAAAATGATATGAATTCATGCACTATAGAAGTTTCCGCACAGTTTGCAAGAACACCAGAAAATTATGAAAAACAATTAGCAGATGTGTTAAACGGAACTAAAACAGTTTCTGAAACTGGAATTAACGACAGTTGTTGTCTTAATGTATTAGATTATTGGCATGTTACGAAAAACTTTACAGTTGACTGTATGCATGATATATTTGAAGGATGGGGATCATTAGAATTGCGACTTATTTTACGACAGTTTATATTGATTGAGAAATTTTTTACTTTATCTTTCTTTAATGCTCGCTTAAAAAGTTTTACTTATAGTTTATGTGATATTAAAAACAAACCAACTGCATTAACAAGAGAACAATTGAATAAGCCTGGTGGTTCGACGGGGCAGAGTGCAGCTCAAATGTGGTGCTTAATTAGAATATTGTCTTTACTTATAGGTGACAAAATTCCAGTAGATAATAATTATTGGCATTTATATCTCCTTATATTAAATATTCTTGATATTGTTATGGCATCACGTATTTCAATAAGTGAAACATTCCTACTGCAAGAAATGATTCATGAACATCATTATTTATTCTTATTCCTTTTTCCTGAGCGACAATTGACACCAAAACAGCATTTTCTCGTGCATTATCCCCGAGTTATAAGAGAATTAGGTCCTCCTATTAGATATTGGAACATGCGTAATGAAAGCAGGCACATTTCAATTTTAAGAAACTAGCTGCTTCTAGTGGTAACTTTATTAATGTGTGTAAAACGCTTGCATATAGAAATCAAATTAAACAGGCTGCAATTTTAGAAAGAATAAAGTGTTTTGGAGAATCTGCAAATGTAGCAATGTTACATTCCACTAGTATTAAAAAAGTGGTTTTGCTGGAAAACTACGAGCATTTCTTGAAAGAGGCCTTTGATACAGATAATTTGACTGCTGATTCAACAATTACAATTGCAAAATCAGTAAATATTCAAAGTACAATGTACAGAATTGGTACAGTTTTATTAATTTCGTATGATGGAAATTTACCACTATTCGGTATTATAACTCAAATTATATTTTCGTCTAATATTGCTGTGTATTTTTATTGTCATTTATTTTTAACACTTGGTTTTGAAGATCATTTTCATGCTTATGTTGTGCGTTATTCAGAAAATTATATGTATGTAAAGAAATCAGCGTTGTATGATTTTCGAACTTATTGTTCACGTAAGTCAGTTATTGATGAAAATTATTATATATGTTTACGAAACAAAGTATGTTCGACTAAAGATATATAATGTATGCATAAACTGAAAAGTTAAACGTTAATATTGACCGTTATTTATAAGATTATATGTATGTAAAGAAGCAATGTATGATTTTTTAATTCTATGTAAGTCATTTACTACTTTTTATGAAAACTAATATATATGTTTATAAAATTTGTTTTTATAATATATAAAATATGTTTTTTTTTATATAAAGATACATATATGCGTATAATCTGTAAATGAAATGTCCAAAAAATTGATGTAATTATTTCTTTTATTTATTAACATTTCTTTTAAGAACTTTTGAATTTCTATATATTTTCTGTATAGAGAAATTCAATATTTGTACAATTTGTACACTTTACAAGAAATAAAATATATGTACACATATTGATACTTGTTTCTTTTTAAAATATATAATTAAGTATTAAAATATATATGAGTTATGAAATATAATATAATATAACTATAATATGAGTTTAATTTAACTATCACTGTGTGTTTAGAGTGACGATAAGAATAGTAACATTTAACGCAAATCTGAGTACCTTTTGATGCATTTACAGATTAGTTACTAATAAAAATAGTCATTTTTTATTAAATCAAAGAGTTAAATTAACATATACACCTAGTAAATAATAAACTAAATTTTAGTCAAATTTGATACATTTTTTAAATTAAATTATTTAACTTCATTGTTTTCGTTAAATTAACAACATATTGAGTAGGAGCAGTGGCGACCTATAGGGGTAGTTAAAAATAAGTCAAATTGGGTGAAATTTGACACAATGAATTTAACAGTGTATAAAAAAATTAAATATAATAACAATAATACTGAAAATGCGATTTAAAATGTTCATCGCTGAATGATGGTATTATGTGCTCGACGTAACCTTCAATTTTTAGATTGTAGGATTGATTTTTAGAACTTTCTACTATAAGATCATCTTCCTCATCGTCTAAATACGAAGGTGGTTTAAAAAATTCATTCACGCACATTAATATAATTATTTCTTTTCTTCTATCCATGATGAAGTATGAACGAGAACCACGACGAGAACCACGACGAGAACCGCTTATTTATTTCGAAATTGGAAGCATTTGTAGCGCCACTTTGACCGTACTTAAGGTTTATGTTTGCAACTTCGATAGTGTTCAATGACCGGTCCTTTGAAAGCGTTAGAATAAAAGCGATTGAAGCATTCAGTAAGATCTGTTTGACCGCACCCCTGGTGTGGGATTTTGATCAAATTTGCTGCCAATCTGCTGCCAACCTGCTAACATTTTGCTTACTGGGAGTTTTTCATCTATTTAAATGTACAATATATAATATAAGTAAAGTATAATTAAATTATAATTAAAATTTTATTTTAATTATAGAAGGAAACAAAAAAATTCAAATGCAAATATTATAGCATTCAAATATTATATTTAGTTCAATTTTTTTCAATATAAATAAGATCGAAGCGATCAATATAATTTCAAACAGTTTTTTATTTTAAATGATCACTGTTTCAAAACTTATATATTAATGTGATTCTCCTTGGTTTAAGTTAATATTTATAGGTAGAAATAATTTAATATATCACTTATGTATAATAGATATCTCAATTTTTCTACCATAGCTTATGTATATATATATATATATATATATATATATATATATATATATACAGGGTGTTATAAAAGTACCGGAACAGCTGAATATCTCACAAACGGTGCATTTTAGAAAAAAATGTTTCAGGCAAAAGTTGTTTGGTTTCGAGGGGGCCATAAGACGGTACCATTGGTTTGACCTTGAAGAGTCATTTGAAGGTCACGTGAAGGTCACTTCAATTTTTTTAAATGGAACACCCTATATATTTCTGCACATTCTTGTAGCTTATCTCGAGAGCTTTCCAAAACACTATAATTAAGTACCTTTTCGTTAAGTACTTTTTGAGTTATGAGGCTTGAAATAATTTCTTAATTTTACATAAACCATAAAATATCTTGTAAAATATTTATTTTTCGATTATCTTACCTTAATACTTTTACGTACAAAATAATGAGAGGAATCAATTGGTGTAAAGAAAACACAGTTGTTTTGAAGAAAAAATATGTAATTTGCAATTAACAATTCCATATTTTTTCTTAAAAACAACTATGTGTTTTCTTTACACCAATTGATTCCTCTCATTATTTTGTACGTAAAAGTATTAAGGTAAGATAATCGAAAAATAAATATTTTACATAACATTTTTTTCTAAAATGCACCGTTTGTGAGATATTCAGCTGTTCCGGTACTTTTATAACACCCTGTATATACAGGGTGTTTCATTTTAATCCGACCAGTCGAATATCTCGAAAACCAAGCCCGGGAGAGAAAAATATTTCAGACAAAAGTTGTTTGGTTTCGAGGGGGCCATAAGATGGTATCATTGGTTTGACCTTCAAGAGTCATTTGAAGGTCACGTGAAGGTCACTTCAATTTTTTTAAATGGAACACCCTATATATTTTTGCACATTCTTGTAGCTTATCTCGAGAACTTTCCAAAACACTATCATTAAGTACCTTTTCGTTAAGTATTTTTTGAGTTATGAGGCTTGAAATAATTTCTTAATTCTACATAAACCGTAAAATATCTAGTAAAATATTCATTTTTCGATTATCTTACCTTAATACTTTTACGTACAAAATAATGAGAGGAATCAATTGGTGTAAAGAAAACACATAGTTATTTTTAAGAAAAAATATGGAATTGTTAATTGCAAATTACATATTTTTTCTTTAAAACAACTATGTGTTTTCTTTACACTAATTGATTCCTCTCATTATTTTGTACGTAAAAGTATTAAGGTAAGATAATCGAAAAATGAATATTTTACTAGATATTTTACGGTTTATATAGAATTAAGAAATTATTTCAAGCCTCATAACTCAAAAAATACTTAACGAAAAGGTACTTAATGATAGTGTTTTGGAAAGTTCTCGAGATAAGCTACAAGAATGTGCAAAAATATATAGGGTGTTCCATTTAAAAAAATTGAAGTGACCTTCACGTGACCTTCAAATGACTCTTGAAGGTCAAACCAATGATACCATCTTATGGCCCCCTCGAAACCAAACAACTTTTGTCTGAAATATTTTTCTCTCCCGGGCTTGGTTTTCGAGATATTCGACTGGTCGGATTAAAATGAAACACCCTGTATATATATATATATATATATATATATATATATATATATATATATATATTGTGAAAAAAAGGGTAAAATATTTTAAGGGGATTTAGTATACCTAGAAACAAGTCGAAAAGTTTTAATAAACATGGGTCCGCAAATAAACCGTTTTCGAGATATTTTTAATTTTATTTTTTTTAAATGTTTTTTTTATAATTTTTATTTTTGTTTTAAATTTTTATTTTTCTTATAATTTATGCAAAAAAATAACAGCTGGTTTTTTACCTTATCTTAAAGAAGATGCTCAAAATAACCTCCTTCCATGTCTATGCAGATCCTGCATCTTCGCAAAAAAGAATCTCGTGCTCTTTCAAACACACCTGGTTTCATTCTGATTGTAACGCAGGCTTCTTGTATACGATTTTCTAATTGTTCTGAATTATTGATTGGCTCTGCATACACTAAACACTTTAAATAGCCCCAAATAAAAAAGTCAAGCGGGTTTAGGTCGGGAGATCTAGGAGGCCATGCAACCGGACTTCCACGTCCTATCCATCTTTCTTGATACATTTGATTTAGATATTCTCTAACAGCCAGTGAAAAAAAACGGCGGAGCGGATTATTACAAACAAACGTTTATCTTGATACATGTTTACTGTTTACTATTGCCAGGTCAACTCGTTGCTATGATTATCGGGATCATTGCTTCATGAAGAAATATTCACGTGAATATAGGTAAATTAAATTGTTATAAATAAGTTGTTATATGAGATATTGCAAATATTTCAAAAATGACTTATTTGCGGACCCATGTTTATTAAGACTTTTTAATTTATTTTGAGTCATACTAAATCCCTTTAAAATATTTTACCCTTTTTTTTCAACACCCTGTATATATACAATATACAGGGTGTCCGATTCATGAGGGACCAAACGAAAAGTAATGATAGATTGGGTCAAACTAAGAAGAAAAGTCCTCTACCATTGTGCAAAATTCGCAATAATTATTAAAAAATAAGCAAAAATGTCCCGGCGCATGAGAAGCGGTAAACCGCTTGTAGTGTGTGATTATTAAGTGATCAAACGAAAAGTGGTGATAGATTGGGTCAAACTGAAAAGAAAAATTCTCTACCATATTGCAAAATTCGCAATAATTATTAAGTTATAAGCAAAAATGTCTCAGAGTATAAGAAGCGGTAGACAGATCGCTTCTCATGCACTGAGACATTTTTGCCTATAACTTAATAATTATTGCGAATTTTGCAATATGGTAGAGAACTTTTCTTTTCAGTTTGACCCAATCTATCACCACTTTTTGTTTGATCACTTAATAATCACACACTACAAGCGGTTTACCGCTTCTCATGCGCCGGGACATTTTTGCTTATTACTTAATAATTATTGCTAATTTTGCAAAATAGTAGAGGACTTTTCTTCTTAGTTTGACCCAATCTATCATCACTTTTCGTTTGGTCCCTCACAAATCGGACACCCTGTATATATATATATATATATATATATATTTTACAAAATTATATATTTTAAATTGCTCACTTTTATCTTTACTGTAATTCTACCATCGTTTCCAAGTTTGATTGGTAACCAAAGGAATTCCATTATTTTTATCCAAAAAAAGTTTATTATATCTTTTCCTTTTTAAAAATGGAATATTATCTGCATTTATTTTGTTTACTTTCATACCAATTGCCTATAAATTAAAAGAAAACCATAATTTAATATTGTTCATACAGAGATTGTATTAAACATGTTAATATATATTGTAAAAAAAGAAATAAATAAATAAATAAACACAATCATGGTAAAAAAATTGCAACATATAGTAATATTTCATATATTGATAATCATAATTCAACTAAAAAACTCACATATAACTCTAAATTTAAATTTGTCTTGCTTGTAATGATGAGTTTCAAGCAACGACTATTAAAGAAAGCTCTTTAACAGATTAAAAAATTAAGTTTTACAGTTATTGATAAAGAAAGACTTACGTCTTCACGGGCGAGGTCAGATTCAGTATTAACTTCCATTGCTGAAATACACAAACTAAGAGGCGAAAACTCTACTGTTTTGGATTTTATTTTTTCGTCCACTGCTTCTTTAGTTTCTGTCAAACAATAGAAACACATTAATGTGATATAATTTCTTGCTTTTTATTAAAACATTGACCTTTTTATAAAAAAACCCAGAAGCAACACAAATTTCCAAAGAACGTCTTATAAGAACATATATATCCTTAGCATTCTCTGGGCAATGATTATGTTTCTTTTTCTTAACGTAAAAACGAAAAATCTTATTAATGTTAAATTCGTCAATGAAATTTTTCACTTTTCACGATGAGAAAAGGAAAGATATAAGATCGCTGACCTCATCTAGCTTATCTGAACGGTTCTTATTTATACGTTTTAGGGTTAAGTGAACGTTTCTTTGAGATATATCTGTTATGCTGAGTATACATATACTATATATATATATATATATATATATATATGTGTGTGTGTGTGTGTGTGTGTGTGTGTGTGTGTGTGTGTGTGTATACATATATGTATACAAGTTAATAATATTATAAAATATTGGTATACATTACCACATATTAAAGTATAATGTAACACATCCTCCACCCGAGTAGAAATTTCGTCGGGTTTACCCAACATGCATCGGGACCCGGTATAGCTGATGTAGGGTGGATTTTACCCTATGTAAATCTTATCGGTTTTTCTTCAGGTCAACCCTAATTAAAAATATAACAATTAGTTTTTGATAGAACAGATGCTAGGTATTACTGAACAGAGTAACCCTAGTAGTACCTCATCGGTACCCTATTAGGTATACCTTACGTAAAAAAAAAATATTTCCGGTATTGTATTTTTGATCGGGAAACCATCAGGGCCCTATGATTCTATCTGCAAGACATATTCTTTTTCAAAAATACACAAGTTCTGCAAAAATTACCTAGATGGGGCGACGATCGATCATGTACATCATTGTCAATATTCTATTGTCAGTCTGAGGTTATCTAATTTATAAGGTTAGAGTTGACATAGATCTTCTTAAATCTTTATATTTTATATATGGAAATATTTGCAATTGTGATAATTGATATAACAATAATATTAAAGTTATATTTGTTTGTTTTCGTTTTATTAATGAAAAAACAAATAATTTTTTAGAAGTCGAATATATATTATAAAAATGAGTGATGAAGACCGATATGCAAGAAAAAAAGAACTTGCACGTTTACGTGTAAAAAAAATATCGTGATAACAAAAGCACAGTATATACAGTAGCGCAATTCTCCCGATTTTGTGTTGGCCAAAATGGAGTGCGCATGCGCGAAATAAGGGAGTTGATACAGTAACGCCATCTAAACTTCTCTCTCGCTTACTCTTTCGTTTTTCGTTCTCTCTTATACATTTAAATACCCAGTTTAAATGCCTATCTAAGTATATCGCGTATTAAATGACTTTTACATGTCATTCGCGCCAATTTATCATTGTTGATAAAAAGCGGCTCAGCGATTATAAAGCGATTAAGCGATTATAAAGCGAGTGATAGAGTGATAAAGTGATATAGTGATTGAGTGACAGTGATAGTACAAGTGACAATTTTAGAAGTCGAAGAAGTATCCTAAGGGAGGATAGTTGATCTGTATAAATATTATACAGATCTTCAATTCTCTTGAAAGGAAAAAACACTTTGATCTTAGCTTTGTTTCAGGTGTGTTGCGGTAAGAAGATTGAAGAAAAATAGATGAGCAAGATGAGTTTGAAGAAATTTTATTGTGCAATTTCAAAATGCAATATTGAAAATGCAAATTTGGAAAGAAGACATTTTTTTAAATTTCCAAAAGAGCATGACAGGTATGATATTATTTCAATCATTTTAACATATTTTTAATTACAATATATTTTATTATATAATTTATTCTATTTTCTTCCATTGATAAATTTATAATATACATACAGATGGTTGCAATGGGTGAAAGCGTGTGGAAGAGTGGATCTTGAGGCAAAAGGTCCACAATACGCAAATTAAAATTGCTATTTGTGCAACTTGCACTTTGAAGAAAAGTGGTACAAAACCAACAACATCAGAGCTCGTCTTCACCCAGATGCCATACCAACATTTTGTAGATCGTCTCTTAATCAAAAGTAAGTTGTAAAAATTTTTTAAATATTAGATTACTTATTATTACCTGTGAAAATACATATTTGAAATGAATTTGTTTTCTATTGCACAGAATACAATATTTAGAATACAATATTTTATATATAAAAAATAAAATAATTATTTTACAGCGATGCAGTTGATGTGTCATCAAGTATGGAAAAAGAAACGTTGACTGCGATTCAAGAAATAGAAATAACTAAAAAGAAGGCAGAACAGCAAAACAATGAAGAAATACAGAAACAAGAAGTACAAAACTGTTACGTCCAGGCCCGAGGAAAGATGGGCCGAAGGAAGGACGTGACACTTGTATCCCGAGAACAGGTGCCTTAAGGGCAGATGTCTCGGGTCGAGCGAGCCTGCGGGAGGCCCAAAAATAGGTCAGCGACCGCAAGGGTCGATCTTACGCTATTTCTGGTCCAAATGACCGCTCGACGGTCCCCTTTTTGGTAAAGGAATTTAATCCTTTTTACCCGGGACGGGACCAAGTGCGATTCAGGAGCGTGGGAGAAGTGAGGGATCAATTGAGTTGAAAAGCGAAAGAATAAATTTAAATGAATTTATTATACATTATAAAGAAAGATTATATAAAAATTTTAATCATAAATCGATACGGTCTAGTACATGATTCTGTAACAATATTAAGTGAGTATGTGTATGTACGTGAGCGTGTGTGTGTATGCGTGTGCGAGACGGAGAGGATCTAATCAAAATCAGGAGGATACCTTTCCCGGAAGTATTCTATGGGAAAGGCTATGGGGTTATCGGTAAAGGGGGTGAAACAGGGAATGGAAATATCGGGAGGAGCGGTGCGGAGAAAAGCCTTAAGGCTAGGAATGTGTATGGGGCCAGGTCCCAAGGTGAAAGTACCTGGGAGGATTGGATCTGTGTATTCAGGGTAGGTTAAGGAGAGAATCGTTGCGGCGGTTCGATCACGAAAACTGATCCAGGAGAAAATAGGGGGAGGAAGAGCGGGAGGAGAGAAGAGATGAGAATCGGGAGTTGCTTCGTGGGCTGGAGAAGGAAAAGGCGACAATTGCGGAAATTCAGGCGGATGGTCGGGTTCCGTGTCGTACACGGGAGAGTAACTAGGAGCAAGGGTTCCAGGAGACAGATACGGGAAGTAATTGGGAGGAGAGGTTTGAGGGGGGAGATATGAGGAGTCTCGCGTATCTTCTTGGATGTTACTCAAGAAGATTCGGATGATAGGAAGGTTCGTATTTATTTCGTTTAAATCTAATATAAAAGAAGGGTCAGCCACAGCCCGAGCCAGTAATCTGCGGGTTCGGCGATTGCGACGGTATCGGAGTCGCTTTGCCTTAGCTCTAGTGGATTTCCTCGAAACGGGTTCCACTAGGGAAGCGATTATAATAAGTAAAGAGAAGAAAAAGGAGGGAGATCATAAACAAAAGAAAAGACTTACTATTTGTTTTAGAGAACGCGATTGCGGTTAGCGCTGGCTGGTAGTTGTTGCTGGGCCTCTTGGCGTCGGGAATGACAGTATAGTTGCACTGTTGTTTAGCAAACGCGCACAGACTCGATGGGGTTACTGACTGTTTTTGTTAATACAAATAACCCCGAGATTTTTGAGAGTAATGACTGAGTAATACAAAAATGCTGAGATACTGAATAACTGATTAATGGAGACTTAAGGATGAAGAATACTTAAGAAGTGTTCATTTGTTCGAAGTTCCCGTTTATATATCGTTTTTGGATTACCCTCTCCTAGTGTGAGGACCCAGGGAAGTTAACGAATAGAAACTCTCATTAGATTTCCATCGTCTCCTCCCTGCCCCCTCTTATGAGCGTTTAGAACAAATGCAACAAATCAGAATTTTATTACATTCGTTCGCGAATAGGAGAGCATCTTTCAAAACGGGGAGACCTAGGATTCTCAGTATCGGAGGTGGTAGTAATTTATGTCTTGCAGGATGCGTCTGCTAAAGACAAGGGATGACTTTTACTACCCCCTTGAAATTAAGATGGGTACATGTGTCGCGTCGCGACATCCGGTCACTCGCGTTTTCATGAATAGTTTCTTTTACTTTCTATAGCTTCTTAGATTTTATGAGTTTTCAAGTGATCGGAAAATATCAGATTCGGCTGACTGGCTGGCGCCTTGACTGTGACCGGATGCTACTCTTTGTGATTTTATAGCCCGTTAATATCTGGCTGTCGTTTTTGGGAGCACTTACTGAGAATCCTATTCCAATTTAACTGACATTAACGATTTTTTGGAAGTCATGCACGTGTGCGCCAGTTATGGGAAAGAAAAGAATCGTGAAGTCCCTTGGACGTAACAAAACATTGAGACAGATACTCAACAAGAAAAAAGAAATGAGTAAGCTTTATATATTTATATAACATTTTTTATATGTATTGAATCTTTTTTATAATAATGCCATATTATTTTACTAAATATTTTCTTACAAATAAATATATATGCATACAATTCAATATATTTATCAGTACAAAGAAAATGAAAACAGATTACAAAAAATTATTAGAAGACTATTATGTACTATTTATAATAGGAAGAACATAATTTTGTCTTTTTATAATAGAACATTATAATAGACTGTTATATAATAATATTATAGATAAAAAATATTGTAAAATATACTATTATATAATAATAGATAAAAAACAATAGCAAGCTAATATATTATTATAATAGTCTATTATCTTGCTATTGTTTTTTTATACTGATAGAGATTGAATTATCTTTATATCTGCACACATATATTTCTGTAAAACATTATGGTCAGAATTTAGAACGTGCTTCAAAAATGTTAGCATATTCTGTTTTTAATACAGATTCTTCTACTAAATAACAAAATGTGCTAACATTTAATTATATAACTACCCAGATAGGAAAACTTGTAGAAAAATTTTAGCATGATTTTAATTTTAAAATATTAAGTAAAGTTATATTATATTAGAATTCTAAATTTAAATTTTGAAATCATTGATTCTAAATTTAATTATTGTAACATGTAGCAATCTTTGTAAAATTGATACCTAAAATTAATGCTAATGTAATTGTAGAGAGACTCGTCTTAGCATATTTATTGCTGAATACATTTTAAAAACTAATTTTGTAATTATTGTGAAAATTGTTACAGCATAAAATGATACAATTATTATTCATGTATTTTTAAATGAAAATTTCATAAAGAAATTTGAAGATGTATGCTTGAGATATACATATACATTTCAAAATTATTATTTCAAAATTATTTATAAATAATTTTGTTAACAATTTTTTCAGTATTTCTAACTTATATTTAGAAAATTCTTTTTAGGAAAACATTGCGTTTTGCAGAATCACATTACAACAATTATTGTGAAATTTTCCTATATGGGTAATATAATTTATTTTTTCTATTTGTTTTTATTATTCTTAATATCTAATATATTTGGGAATATTATAGGAATACATCAAGTACATCGAACAAATCATCAATCTAGCTGACAGAAAATAGTCCTCGAAAAAAAAAATTGCGCATGAAGATAAGAGTGCGTGAAGTTGGCCCCCCTTTTTTGAAAATTATAATTTTGAAAGTTGTTCTAGATTGTTCTAGACTTGTACCACATTGTTCCAGAGTATTGTTATTTTATTCAAACCAGTTCTCTAATGAAACGAAAAAAACGATTTTTTTACCTGGCCCCCCATTTTTCAAAAATTAAACATTTTCTTATCGCTATAGATTGTTCTAGTTGTTCCTAACATTGTTCCAAAAGGACAATTCCGTAAATCAAACTCAAAGCCCGGAAAATGAAAAAAATTTTTTTTAGCAGGCCCCCCATTTTTCAAAAATCTAACATTTTTTTATCGCTATAGATTGTTCTAGTTGTTCCTAACATTGTTCCAAAAGGACAATTCCGTAAATCGAACTCAAAGCCCGGAAAACGAAAAAAATTTTTTTTAGCTGGCCCCCCATTTTTCAAAAATCTAACATTTTTTTATCGCTATAGATTGTTCTAGTTGTTCCTAACATTGTTCCAAAAGGACAATTCCGTAAATCGAACTCAAAGCCCGGAAAACGAAAAAAAAACGAAAAAAATTTTTTTTAGCTGGCCCCCCATTTTTCAAAAATCTAACATTTTTTTATCGCTATAGATTGTTCTAGTTGTTCCTAACATTGTTCCAAAAGGACAATTCCGTAAATCGAACTCAAA
This sequence comes from Camponotus pennsylvanicus, assembly GCA_023638675.1. NCBI lineage: Eukaryota > Metazoa > Arthropoda > Insecta > Hymenoptera > Formicidae > Camponotus > Camponotus pennsylvanicus. Next base: position 8,472 of record JALHBL010000720.1, on the reverse strand, counting down.
GCCCGGAAAACGAAAAAAATTTTTTTTAGCTGGCCCCCCATTTTTCAAAAATCTAACATTTTTTTATCGCTATAGATTGTTTTAGTTGTTCCTAACATTGCTCCAAAAGGACAATTTCGTAAATCGAACTCAAAGCCCGGAAAACGAAAAAAAATCTTTTTCAACAGACTCCCACAGCAAGCATAAACATATGCTTCTTTTCTTGTTCCAATCGAGAATTTTTTGTTCTGAGTTGTTCTAAATCTACAAAACAGTTCTGCATTATGAATCTCGTATCGCAATCGGTTCTTCCAAAAGCGCTCAAATAGTATTTTTATAACTACAGCTGTCATTACAGCTGAACACCAAATTACATATTTGAGCTGAAAACGAACAGAATAGTCTGGAACAACTCTTAGTTTCGCCGGAACAACCCGTACAGCACAGAACATTGTTGTAACATTGCAGTAATATTGCGGCAAGTGTTTATTACAATGTTGCTGCAATATTGCTGCAATGTTACAACAATGTTCTGTGCTGTATGGGAAATATATAGAGGGCATTAAAAAATAGTTTGTTGCTTTTTCCATCATGTTTTTTTGTTTTATTTTTAATTCATAACTTTGGAACAATGTAAAACAAACGTCGAACAAGACTAAAACGACTAAAAAGAATTCAAAATAGAAAAATGCTAATTTCATGTAGGTCCCGTAATGTGCAGTCTTAATTTTTCGTGTTGTTTATAAATATTAAATAAAAATGTTATATACATATATATCAAAAAATAAAAAATTGGGAAAATTTTGAAATCTAAATTTGTAAATTCACTACATTTCGTCACATAGATCTATACGATCAAAATATTCTGAAAGAGACAGAGAGAGAGAGAGAGGGGGGGGGGAGGAAGGAATAATGATGTAGGCATGTAAAGAGAATCTAGGGGGCGAACGTGGTGAAGCAGGTTGAGTGTTGGAGGAAACATGAAGGTTCAAGGTTCAAATCCAACCGGGCGCAAGGATTTTCACACGACCGCCCTTCCTCCTTTTCCTCGCATGAGCATTAGTCGGAATAGAATATAGAGAAGCGGTAGAAAGATGAAGAAGAAGAGAAAGGATGAAAGTGAGGGCACAAAGAGATATGGAATAAAGAAATTCACCTCCCCTCCCCGTTAGAAAAAGAGAATGGGAAGAAAAAGTAGAAAAAAGGAGAAGATAAAAGAAGATAAAAGACCAGAAGAGGAGTAGAAGAGAAGGAAAGAAAAAGAGAAAGCACAGGAGGGAAAGGAAGCGGGAGGAGAGGAAGCGGATGGAAGAAGTAGGCAGGAGGAAGGAGGGGAGGGGAGTAGAGAAGGAAAGAGAGAGCGGACGAGAAGAGAGTATAGAAGATGGAGAGAGGGAGGAAGTATGGTGAAAGATGGTGGAAGAGGAACAGGAAAAAAGGAAGGAAGAAGAGGAAGGCTGAGGTGGGAGAAGGAGAGGAGAAAGAGATGTTTTAAAAAAGATAGAGGAGGCAGAAGAGAGGAAGAGGAAGAGAGAGAGTGAGAGTGAGAGTGAGAGAGACAGGGAGAGAGAGAGAAAGAGAGAGAGAGAGAGAGAGAGAGGTAGAGGGTAGAGAGTAGAGGGAGGAACGACGGAATTGAGAGGTTGAAGGAAAAAACAAGAGGAAGCGGAAGTCGAGGGCGTGTGTGTGTGTGTGTGTAAAGGAGGGAGGGGGAGCAAAGAAATTCGCGATCCCTCAAGTAGTTAATAAGTATAGTTAAGTTTTAGGAGAAAAATAGATTTAAGATTGTTTGTAATAGATTGTAACCCTGAGGGGAACAATAAAAATTATTTAATGTAAAGAGAATCTAATGTAATGTGATAAGTATAATCAGGAGCGTTCGTCTTCACCTGCTAGAATGATAGTGTATTAAAAAATAAAAGAGAGAACACATATTTCAATAACATTACAAAATATATATATGGTAATAATGTATACATATATTTATAATAATAATATTCTATAATAGTAATAATATTCTATAAAATATTTCTTATAAGATAATTTTATATTATATGATTGGTTTTAATCGCGTCTTTTCCGCGTTATAAAATATTTTATGTCTCTACATAAATGCACAAATTTACGTTGCTTTTTATTTCAGCATAAACTTTCTTAGGCTTACGTAACATGTCATCATAGACAATCCAATTAGTACCATTACGTATATGCGCGGTGTAATGACCAATTGATGTTTGGGAATTTTGTCCATGGTACACAATGCATCCAATATGAGTATAATGTTGTTTATTTAATTGGATAGAAAATGGAATGTCATTCAAAGCGGTTGTGATCGAAGATTCAATAAATAGCTGTGCACCGTATGATACGCTCGTAAAACATTCTTCATTACATTTGCTACATCGAAGTTTTAAAACTTTTCCTTCCTTTATTGCGTCAACAATTTTTGCGTAACCATATTTATTTAATATCTCCTCATTTACAGGTAAAATACATTTCTTAACAATTTTTATATTGTGACACGTTTGACATGTACGTATTTCGATGTAGCTGTAATTTTCTGGGAATATATATTCGCATAAGTTGACAATGTTCGATAAAGCATCTATTGTTACAATATCAGGAGTATCTTGTAAAAAATATGTGACATTTTTCAAAATTTCAGCTCGCATTTTATAAATCTTTTTAGTCGGACCTAATTGTACAAAGGATTTTATAAATTTAAAGGCATCTGTCGTCGCTATATCGACAGTTTCTTTAAATTTATCGTATATGCATGCCGCGGCGAGAATTTGCACAATGCTATCAAAGCCACATGTATTTTTGACAATTATGTTGCTAGATCCTACTTTCAAAACAGGAGAAATATTGCCATTTTGTAACACACCTAAAGTAACATGTTTTTTATTAATATTAAACGTATCCCAACCGGGACATGCATCTAGATAAACACGTTTAGTTTTTTTTTCATTCTTATTTCGCCAATTCTGTTCCGCCGCTAATTCACAAGATTCCTCAGCTGATTCATCAGAATTTTCCGACAGTTTTTTATTTAATTTCGGATGTGTAACAACTTCTGTTGAAACTTGTAGTGGCTCATGATGCGTATTAATGTTTGAAGTCGATAGAGATACTGGCCTGTTAATTTCTGACATAGCTAATTTTGCTTTACCGGAGAAAGACTGAATATGTACTGTTAAAAATTTATCTATTCGCATTGATTGCAAATTATACTTCAATAGTCTATGTTTAATATCGTTAAATTCAGACTCGACTGCGGATGAACTTGCATTTATTTTGCCAAATCCAAATTTAGATATCATTATTCCGGAATATAATGGAAAATATGGTAACAAGTACTTAATTTTTTGCGCCATTGCTGGACAATAATATGGATTTATGTCTACACCTTCAAGAACATTACGCAAGTCGTTAACACAATTATCAAAGAATGTGTTAACCCAGGCAATCATAGCATTATTATCAACAGAATTAAGTTCTCTATTTTGATATATATCTTCTTGATCAACATCTATCAATAATAAATCCGATTCGTTTACATCGCGATCAATCTCAGTACCTCGCTCGGCAATTTCATCTATATTAGGAACTCCTCTTATTTTATTACATAACAAAATTCGAGATTTTTCAGCTAAAGAATCTTGCTGATTCTCGTCTTTTCCAACACTTTCATTGGAACAGAGGATAATCGCAGCTCGCACGATTTGTTGTAGGTCAATGAAATCTGTTGTCTTTGTTAATAAACACAATATCATTATGTAAAATTTTTTGACTTTGGGATAGACAGATATAAAAATTTTCCATCTAGTTATAAAACTGACATAATGCGAAATATCTAAACGCAAAAAACATGTCGGCATTCTTTCCTGCTTATTCACAATCAATAAGAAACATATCGATAAATATTCCTTAATATCATTACAATTACCAAAAGCTCGTACAATAGCACCCATTAATGCTCTGTCAAAATCACAAACTACTTGTTGCGGACATGGAAAACTTTTTTTATGCAAACTACCGATTCGACGTATTTCTAATAGCCAATAAAGAATCGCATTCGTATGCTGTGCAGCGCTTAACATTTGAAACACTGGCATCTTTGCGGTTGGAGTTTCGCATACAATTTGATACAAGTATATATGACTTGACAATTCTCCATTTGGTAATTTTAATTTTTTTACCAAGGATCCAGTAGCATCTATTGAAATGTAATTTGGATATTGCATATATATTGCTATTTGTTCCAGAGTCCAATAATGAACGAAAAACGGATCTAATGAGATGGTATGTATGATACCGGCATGTAATTTATATTTCATTTTATGAATATTCTTTATGGGATCTGTTTCGTCATTTGCGCCTAAATTAATATCATGTCTCTCTTGTTTAGCTTTTCGTAATACCCTGTTATTAGGTAAATGCGAAGGTTCCGGATCGCCTAAGTGAGATCCATGAGTTTATCTGCTTCCGCTCTACGCCATCGACAGGGTAATTCACTGTTTTCTGCTAGTATTTTGGATACCTCTACTCTTCTCTGTCCCTTGAGCTGACGTTTCCTCTCGTGTCTTACAGATTCATCAAAGTTACTAATCTTACATTCCATTATAACATCGGCTTCAGGCGGAGGCTTGTTAACAATATGGCCCAAAAAAATGCAGTTGCATTCTTTACATGACCCTTTAATGGTAAGATATATGCCAGAGTCCGAAATTTTAGAATTTTTGAAAACCAACGCGCACGGTATCTTTGTAGCTTTATAAATAGCTGCATACATTTTATCCGTCCAAACTTTACGCTGTAATATACAATAATTGCGAGTATTCTGTTTTTTATCAAAATATAATACATCTTTAGGAGACATGCTAATCCAATCTTTATGTGAAAATGTGACGTTAAATTCCAAAGTTTTATCTCGTGTAGAAGAATCGTGAGAAGACGTAGTACTTTCTAAAAGCGTGGAATCTGGAGTATCAATATTATGAAATTTCCGTATTTGATCTAGAATTCCATATCGGTTCTCCTTTATCATAATATAAATATATTTCGGTTTAATATCGTTTTTTAAGATTGCACTTATCTTTGCGTATATTTCATGACTTGGTATAACTAGTTTGTTATATTCGTCGAACAAATCTCTGTAATCCGATGATAGAATAACATCCAACAAACGTTCGACGTGTTTGGCCATTCTACTGTAACATGACATGCGAGAATAAGAATAATGTGATAAAAAATAACAACATAATATACTGTCAGGATGGGGTATACCTACGTTCAGAAGGATTTCAAAACACTGTTTTCACTGATAATTTGTTATATATTTTATATTCTACGGTACTCGCAGAGGTACTGCTGCGTTCACGCGAGCTGTGAAACAAGTGAAAAACGCCGACTTAGAGAAGAAGCGCATTTAGAGAAGAATTGCGTTTTTCACTTGTTTCACAGCTCGCGTGAACGCAGCAGTACCTCTGCGAGTACCGTAGAATATAAAATATATAACAAATTATCAGTGAAAACAGTGTTTTGAAATCCTTCTGAACGTAGGTATACCCCATCCTGACAGTATATTATGTTGTTATTTTTTATCACATTATTCTTATTCTCGCATGTCATGTTACAGTAGAATGGCCAAACACGTCGAACGTTTGTTGGATGTTATTCTATCATCGGATTACAGAGATTTGTTCGACGAATATAACAAACTAGTTATACCAAGTCATGAAATATACGCAAAGATAAGTGCAATCTTAAAAAACGATATTAAACCGAAATATATTTATATTATGATAAAGGAGAACCGATATGGAATTCTAGATCAAATACGGAAATTTCATAATATTGATACTCCAGATTCCACGCTTTTAGAAAGTACTACGTCTTCTCACGATTCTTCTACACGAGATAAAACTTTGGAATTTAACGTCACATTTTCACATAAAGATTGGATTAGCATGTCTCCTAAAGATGTATTATATTTTGATAAAAAACAGAATACTCGCAATTATTGTATATTACAGCGTAAAGTTTGGACGGATAAAATGTATGCAGCTATTTATAAAGCTACAAAGATACCGTGCGCGTTGGTTTTCAAAAATTCTAAAATTTCGGACTCTGGCATATATCTTACCATTAAAGGGTCATGTAAAGAATGCAACTGCATTTTTTTGGGCCATATTGTTAACAAGCCTCCGCCTGAAGCCGATGTTATAATGGAATGTAAGATTAGTAACTTTGATGAATCTGTAAGACACGAGAGGAAACGTCAGCTCAAGGGACAGAGAAGAGTAGAGGTATCCAAAATACTAGCAGAAAACAGTGAATTACCCTGTCGATGGCGTAGAGCGGAAGCAGATAAACTCATGGACTTAGGCGATCCGGAACCTTCGCATTTACCTAATAACAGGGTATTACGAAAAGCTAAACAAGAGAGACATGATATTAATTTAGGCGCAAATGACGAAACAGATCCCATAAAGAATATTCATAAAATGAAATATAAATTACATGCCGGTATCATACATACCATCTCATTAGATCCGTTTTTCGTTCATTATTGGACTCTGGAACAAATAGCAATATATATGCAATATCCAAATTACATTTCAATAGATGCTACTGGATCCTTGGTAAAAAAATTAAAATTACCAAATGGAGAATTGTCAAGTCATATATACTTGTATCAAATTGTATGCGAAACTCCAACCGCAAAGATGCCAGTGTTTCAAATGTTAAGCGCTGCACAGCATACGAATGCGATTCTTTATTGGCTATTAGAAATACGTCGAATCGGTAGTTTGCATAAAAAAAGTTTTCCATGTCCGCAACAAGTAGTTTGTGATTTTGACAGAGCATTAATGGGTGCTATTGTACGAGCTTTTGGTAATTGTAATGATATTAAGGAATATTTATCGATATGTTTCTTATTGATTGTGAATAAGCAGGAAAGAATGCCGACATGTTTTTTGCGTTTAGATATTTCGCATTATGTCAGTTTTATAACTAGATGGAAAATTTTTATATCTGTCTATCCCAAAGTCAAAAAATTTTACATAATGATATTGTGTTTATTAACAAAGACAACAGATTTCATTGACCTACAACAAATCGTGCGAGCTGCGATTATCCTCTGTTCCAATGAAAGTGTTGGAAAAGACGAGAATCAGCAAGATTCTTTAGCTGAAAAATCTCGAATTTTGTTATGTAATAAAATAAGAGGAGTTCCTAATATAGATGAAATTGCCGAGCGAGGTACTGAGATTGATCGCGATGTAAACGAATCGGATTTATTATTGATAGATGTTGATCAAGAAGATATATATCAAAATAGAGAACTTAATTCTGTTGATAATAATGCTATGATTGCCTGGGTTAACACATTCTTTGATAATTGTGTTAACGACTTGCGTAATGTTCTTGAAGGTGTAGACATAAATCCATATTATTGTCCAGCAATGGCGCAAAAAATTAAGTACTTGTTACCATATTTTCCATTATATTCCGGAATAATGATATCTAAATTTGGATTTGGCAAAATAAATGCAAGTTCATCCGCAGTCGAGTCTGAATTTAACGATATTAAACATAGACTATTGAAGTATAATTTGCAATCAATGCGAATAGATAAATTTTTAACAGTACATATTCAGTCTTTCTCCGGTAAAGCAAAATTAGCTATGTCAGAAATTAACAGGCCAGTATCTCTATCGACTTCAAACATTAATACGCATCATGAGCCACTACAAGTTTCAACAGAAGTTGTTACACATCCGAAATTAAATAAAAAACTGTCGGAAAATTCTGATGAATCAGCTGAGGAATCTTGTGAATTAGCGGCGGAACAGAATTGGCGAAATAAGAATGAAAAAAACTAAACGTGTTTATCTAGATGCATGTCCCGGTTGGGATACGTTTAATATTAATAAAAAACATGTTACTTTAGGTGTGTTACAAAATGGCAATATTTCTCCTGTTTTGAAAGTAGGATCTAGCAACATAATTGTCAAAAATACATGTGGCTTTGATAGCATTGTGCAAATTCTCGCCGCGGCATGCATATACGATAAATTTAAAGAAACTGTCGATATAGCGACGACAGATGCCTTTAAATTTATAAAATCCTTTGTACAATTAGGTCCGACTAAAAAGATTTATAAAATGCGAGCTGAAATTTTGAAAAATGTCACATATTTTTTACAAGATACTCCTGATATTGTAACAATAGATGCTTTATCGAACATTGTCAACTTATGCGAATATATATTCCCAGAAAATTACAGCTACATCGAAATACGTACATGTCAAACGTGTCACAATATAAAAATTGTTAAGAAATGTATTTTACCTGTAAATGAGGAGATATTAAATAAATATGGTTACGCAAAAATTGTTGACGCAATAAAGGAAGGAAAAGTTTTAAAACTTCGATGTAGCAAATGTAATGAAGAATGTTTTACGAGCGTATCATACGGTGCA